>JAOUZG010021225.1:193589-252273 GCA_026289955.1 Argiope argentata
ATATATATATATATATATATATATATATATTCAACAACATTAAAACATAACTTACAAAATCAAATACATATAAATTCAAAAAAATAAAAACAACATATACACAGATATCTTGCATATACAGATATCAAAAATACAGACATAAGTTAGCATCAACGTTGGATCAGTCCAACCATAATAGAGCGTAAGCACCTTGATGCTATAAACCTGAGCCTATGTGTAATGGAGTGATTCCACCTTTGTAACCCTAGAGCACAATGGGTTAGCTTTGGACTTTTAGGAGTGGTTTGGTTCAGATATTTATAGAGATAATGATTAGATATGATCACCACCTTTGCACTATAAATCCTCTAATCATATTTATTTAATCCATATAACACTACACAAGACTCTTTTTATATTCTTGCCCAGTTCTTTTGTGTGGCATTGAATTTTTGGATTTCAAAAGCTATCGGTCTGTTAAAATCTTCTGTAAGGTCCGAAAATTTTGGCAACCCTTCCAGCCTCACATAGCAGCCCTTTTTGAAAAGATACGCAAGAACGCGGAGGGGAAAAGGGTTAGGTGTAGAGAGAAATTAACCAGATATTCGATGACAGATGGATTGCAGAACGAGGGAATTTGAAGAGGCTAATTCCGAGGATTAGAACGAAGCATTCAGGAACTGACAAACGAAGAAGGAGGAGGACGTGAGTTGGCATCGGAGTCAAAATGGAGGCCTGATGAAACGAGAAAGTTGAGATAAATCTGGGTCTAAGTTCGATCAATTAGATATATAAAGATATAGTATTGTGTGCTTTTCGTATTTTTGTTTTATGTGTGTGCAGTGTCATCTACATGCTAATAAAATTTGGGGACTAAAACTGCATGTGATCACTGTCTCTACCGCTCACATAAAAGAAACCCCGCGTCATTGGTGGCAGCGGTGGGATGTGAGCAGACAAATCACGAAATAAGTCACAGCAGAAAGGTCATAATAAATAGTGGTAACAGAATGGAATACTTCCCAGAATGAATACTTCAGAGCCTTTTCTTCGAGATTTAATGGTTATTACGACGATAACCTTGTTCCAGTGAAAGGAAAAGAAGGCCCCCAAGGATGTCGCTACTTCTAATCGAAAGTGCTTCATGTTTTTGTGTGTGGTCCTGTTCCGGTGTTCATGTTTCCTGTGTGTAATTTATCATCTTCTCATTCATGCCATGTATTCTGTGAATCCGGCGAAATACAGTGAAATTAAGGGAAATAATTTTGCTATATCCAGTACCTGCAAGTACTTTAAACTTTTCTACAATCCATGTTCCAAATAGTGAATAGTTGAAATATTCTTAAGCCTTCAGTAGAAAAAAATTGGACACTTTTGATGTTAAAAGAAAAAAAAATGTTTATTGAACTGCTTTTACTGTTTGTCCATAAGGAGATCTCTGGCCGACAGTCGTCTATGTTTACGGCGGGAGTTATAGAAACAGGTTACAGCAGAAAGAGTCCATTTCGCAGAGGTAGAAATTCATTCAAGTTTCTTAAGTTGGCGCATTTAGCGCCTAATTGGCGGTATTGATATATTGCCTTTAATTTTCGAAAGCAAATTCGAAAAATAATTCACTGGGCCGAAAATCCTTTGAGTACTTGGAATTTCGAAAATATATAATATTCCTGTTAGAATAATATAGAAATTCCTTACTGATTAGTACAGAAAGAACAGAGTAAATCAAGTAGAAAAACTGAATAATTATTTATATGTCTAACGAGTGCACAAGAAGAAAAAAATTAAGTAGAATCCAGCATGACAAAATATTAATCTTCATTTTATTTGTTTTAAATTTATATAACTACTTAAGATCAAATTCTCCGCAGCAAACGAGAAGTAATCTAATTCAACATAAAAATAATAACATAATAATCATAATTATTTCATAATTTTTATAAAAGGTTGCTGTTAGTAAAATATCCATTGTTAAATATGTTTAAAACTTCTCCAAAATAAATTTATTTATTTATTTCTGATATATATACTGTTTTTCGAAACTCAAAATTAACAATTACATTTTATCAAATTTTAAGGATAATCAAAAGTATGTTAGATGAAACTTTTGATTATCGACATATTGAATAACAGAAAACTAGAGCACATTATTGAAAAAATAGAAAATAACGAAAAGGAATCAAATAAATTTCGTAGCTTCAGAAAATGAACTAAATAAAATTCTATATCTTCTATAACTTACGATTAAACTAATTGAAATGAAACAAAAAAAGCAATTTTAAAATTCCCTTTTTATTTATAAAACACATTAATTGTTATTATAAGAGTGCAAAACTAGCAGAGATCGTGTGACAGTTGTGTACTTTCAATTAAAAGAATTCTAAAACACTGTGACAAGATTCCGTTTCTTCTGAATCGGAATCCGATTCAGTACTTTCAATCTGAATTACTAGTTCTTCTAAAACCCCATCTTTTTCCCATTACGAATTTTCAGCAAGTTTCAAGCAAAATTCTATAACATTATGCACAATTTTACGGGCTTGTGACTTTTAAAGTCTCTCCATTCTTAAATCGAAAAGGCATTTTAAAGGATCTCAAAATTCAAGAGACAAAAATTATTAAATAATGAAATGCAGTTAATATTAACCAAAGAAAATATTAATAAAATAAAAAAGAAGTAAGCTAAGCAAATATAAAGAAAGATACGAGCAACTGCGGTAAAAGCGAGAAGAATGAGTAATAGTTTTTTTATCGCTTCATTTTTTCGCCAAGATAAAGAATACCCCCGCAGACTTCCGTTCGATTCCACCCATTCGAAATGGATCCTCCCTATCGACGCCTGTTTCTATAACGCCCGCAGTAAACATAGACGACTGTCGGCCAGACATCTCCTAATGGACAGACAGTAATTGTTAATGTTTCGAATTGATTTGATTTCAAAATATTTTTTAAATCTCTATTGTATTGATTATTAATGCTAAAATTTAACTTAACTTTGAGTGCATAATTTTTTTTAATAAATATGTTGATCATTTTAATAAGAACGAAAGTAAAATCTGACATCTGATTGCAATCGATCTTAAGCTGGCGCGCCGAAATACTTTTTGTATTTTCTTTTGGTAAAAAATTGCCTCAAATGTTCTAGTTTAAGTGAATTCTTTACAATTTTTCCGACATATTTATTTCTAGTTGCAGATGTTTTCAAGTGGTAGTTGTTAATGCATCCGAGTATTTATATTTGATTTTCAAGGTTATGCTTAAAGTTGTTTTTTTTAATGAGATTAAGAGTGCAATAATTTTTACTTGGTCTTTATGAGATTTGGGAATGCTATAATTTATTTTTTGATGTATCATTGAAAATTCCTTAGTGGTTAGGCATAATAAATCCATATCATATCTTAAGGTATAATATACGTCTCTTAATATTAAAAAAATAAGTTGAACCTTTATTTTTTTATTTTTTGTTAAAGGGAAAAAACACTTAGTTATACATAATTTAGATTTTTTTTTCTTTTGAACTTCGTTAAATAAATTAAGTATATTGTTATTTTTTTCAATCATATTATATTGTTACAAGTGGGCGAACGCTAACGCTCGCCAGAGGTGAAAACGTTGGCGGCGCGTCACAAGGCGCTCCGCGCCAGCCAAGTTGACTTGGCTGGAGGAATATTCTGGTAACCCCGAGTCAATTCTGGCAGCTCCGCGTTTTCTCTCGGTGCTTTCGCCGTGGCACGGCCACGCTTTCGCCCGACTATATAAGAGGCGGGTTGCCGTCTTTCTGCAGTTGATCTCTCAAAGATAGAGGATCACTCTTTGGGAAGAGAAGCGGTTTGCTGGACTAGCGGGCTTTTCGCTTGTTATTAGTGAGCTGTGTTTGCGTTTGCTGTTAACGCTGTGTTATTGAGCTCGTTGTGATTGACTGTTGCTGTGCTATACTATAGCTGTTTTGCAAACCATGTTTATTGTGCGTAAGACTTGCATTTACGCTGTGACTGATTATTGCTGGATTGTGTTTTCTGAAGTTTTACTCTTACAAGTCATCCTGTATATACCTGTAAATAGCTGTAAATAAATTTGTTTGTGCTGTCCTCAAATAAAGTCCATTCAATCCGAACCCGCTACGCTAAAAACGTAACGATATTTTTTCAAGTACTTTATCTAATTTATATTTGAATTATTGTAAGGTAATTTGGCATTAGGTATAGTTAAGTTCTGACAAGGTCAGATGGTTGGGGGGGGGACTATTTCTTTTCAAGTTTAGAAAATGCATTAGTAAATGAAAATGTGAGTGATGGATTTAAACCAAAAGTGTTGCTTTGTTTATTAGGAGTTAAAGTATCTAATTTGTTAGTTAATATAAAAGAAGGTGAATTAAAAAATTATGAATCTTTGAAGAAAATAGTTTTACAGGAGTGTGAACCTTCTCCCAAATTATGTTTAGAAATTTTTTGCAAAGCAAAACGTAGTTTAGATGAAACATTTTCTCAATTTTCTTCTCTGTCAACATCAATGTGGGTTTATTATTGTAAGGGGTTCAAATGATCTTGAAACGGTAAATCAACTCATTATAGCTGACAAAATACTCCAAACATTGGATTCTGAAACCTCAACCCATATAGGTGTGCTTCAGGATTAAAGTTGGTTTAAACCTAAAGAATTAGGTAAGCATTGTGATGCATTATATGCATCAAAGGGTAAATCCTTTGATGGGTCAGTTAGAGCAAAATGGAATGATTATGATAAAAATGGTTTTCATGGCAATTGGGCAAACCACAGTTCAATGAGAAAAAGACCGATAATAGTAATAGTTTTCCTAAGAAAAGTTTTGAGAAATCAAAATTTACAGAGGTTAGAAACTTAACTTGTTATACTTGAGGCTCCGCTTAACACTTTTGGCGAGAATGGCCGAAATTTAGATATTGGACGATAAATACATTAGAGTGAACAGTGTTTCAGCTGAGGGGGCAGAATCAGAATCAAAAATGGAAACAGTAGCTGCTAGGGTAGATTTACTCAGTAAAGTTATTCCTAGGCAGGCTTTTACAGACAAACTTAGTAAATTGGAAAAGGTATCTATCAGTGTAGCTAGGAAACTAGATGAAGCATTAGTGGATTCTGGTACGGAAATAACAGTTGTCAGAAGGGATTTAGTTCCTGAAATATCAGTTGAAGATGCTTCTATAATATACTTGAAGGGTATTTTTGATCCAGCGGTTAAATGTTCTTTAGTATACATTCCGTTGAGTCTTGGAGACTGGCGGAAAGATTAACGTGGTGCATCAGCAAGTTTTATGTGTTTTGGCAGAGATTTTGGTGGGGGAGGTTTACTTCCACCGGATGTTCTGAAAATGTTGGGAAGGGCTCGTAGTGAAGGAAATTCACTGACTCATTACTCTCAGGACCTCAGGGGTGTTTCAGGAAATTTTGATGGAACTGAGGTTTCGTCTGGAAATCTGCAGGAGAAAACACAGGATAACATTATCTTCGAGGAACCTCAAAGGGAATTTACTTCATGTGGGAATGTAGTTGGAACTGTTGATACTAAGGACGAGGAAATAATAACCGTGATAGACAAGGGAAGTATGTCAGCTCTTAGTTTTTGCTATTAGCAGGAGTTGTATGCCGAATCAGCAATAGCTTGGAAGCATGCTAAAGAAGGCAAAGCTAACTGCTATGAAGTAGACGGTTATCTATTTCATAGAGACAAAGTACTCGGGGAGAGTATTCAGTAACTGGTAATTCCGAAGTGTAGACGAAATGAGAAACTTGAACTGAAACTTGCTTATACCTCAGTGTTCAGAAGTCATATGGGTCCTAAAAAGACTCTAGAATGGATCAAATACTCATTTTTCTGGGAAGGAATGAAAACTGATGTTACGAAATTTTGAGACTCGTGTAAAGAGTGTCAACTCACTCAAACTGTTAAAACTAGTGACAAAACGCCAATTACCCCGTCGTTAAGATTGAATTACGTTTTCAGGAAGTAATTATAGACCTGATAGATCCGATTGATCCTCCAAGTGCGAAAGGACATAAATATATATTGTGCCTAGTTGATCAGCACACTAGGTGGGGGCGAAGACATGCCTTTGACTAGTCTTAGTGCAAAGGCGACATGTGAGGCTTTGTTAAGCATATTTTCAAGGACAGGGATTTCAAATGTTATAGCATGTGATAACGGGACGAATTTTAAAGCTGAACTGACAAAAGAGTTCGAAAAACGTATACGGAGCAGTCCATGATTCAATACTACAGGATATCCACAATCAAATAGGTTGGTGGAAAGGTTTAACAGAACCTTAAAAAACATGCTACGTAATGTAGGAAGGTATGGAATGGCGTTTGAAAATTCCTTATGTGCTATGGCGTACAGAGAAATACCGCATTCAACCACAGGAGTGTTTCCATTTCAATTATTGTATGGTAGACAACCACAGGTTCCTTTAACAATTCTAAAATCTACTTGGACTGGGAAACATAACAATCTACAATTGAATAATACGTCCGTTTCCAACTATCTTGAAAATCTAAAATTGAAACTTCAGAATGCTGCAGAGCAAGCTAAGCTTGTTTCAGCAGTGCAGCAGGAGAAAGCGGCATAATATAATAATTTAAGATCATCTAACAGTGTTTAAAGTTGGAGATCAGGTGATAGTGTTGGTACCTGATTCAACTAACAAATTATTTGTCAGATGGCAAGGTCCTGTAACCATCGTTGAGAAACGTAATCCCTGTCATTTGTAGTTAAATTGCCAAATGGTTCTACAAAGCATATCCACCAAAATAAGTTAAAACATTATATAACGAGTTCTAACTCTGTAAATGGCATTTTTGAAGAAGAAAAAGAATCCGGGAATGTTGAAACTTTACTGCCATCTACCAAAGAATCTAAATTTTATGAAATTCTCAATAACCTTGAAATGAAACATCTAGATAATTCTCAATTAAAATCACTTAAAAATTTAATCTTAAAGTTTAAACGCATTTTTGCTAAACCTGTGCAGCCAGCTGCTGTTAGCGTGCATAAAATTGTATTACCAAATGAAGTGCGGAAAAAAATCTCATTGTTATAATGTCCCCATTGAATACAGGAAGGAAGTTGAACGTCAAGTTCAAGAATTACTAGAGTTAGGTTTCATAGAACCATCGGAATCCAAAATTGCTCATCCGATTGTTTGGGTGGCTAAAAATGATTCTTCAGTAAAAATATGCATAGATTTTAAAGCTTTAAATGCAGTCACTAAAGTCCCAGTTTTTTCCATGAAAGATATACAAGAGTTAACCTTTATTGCAGGATCAAGTCATTTTAACTAGCTTAGATCTTTTAAAGGGGTATTGGCAAATAAAAATGGACGAGGAAAGTAAACCGTTGAAGGCGTTGAATGCTGTGTATAAGTGAAAGACAATGCCTTTCGTTCTGGTAGGGCATCTGGTACTTTTCAAAGAGAAATGAACAGTGTCTTAAAATCTCATTCAGATTATGTGCAGGCATACATAGATGATGTAGTTATTTATTCTAAATCTTTTGAGTAACATTTAGTTAATTTAAATTTAATTCTAACTGAATTAGATAAGCTAGGTGCGGTGAGATAAATGTACTCTCGCCACCGACAGAATAAAATAGTTAGGTTATGTTATAGGTGGAGGTAAACATGGGCCCAATAAAGAGAAAGTTCTAGCAATACAGAAGTTAGTCAGACCTACTTCTAAAAAAAAGATCAGATCTGTGTTAGGATAAATGGGTTTCTACAGAGTGTATACCAAATTTTGCAGAAATGGCTACACCACTCACTGAATAACCTAAGAAAAATAAACCAAACAAAGTTAGTTGAAGGGGAGAAGCGCAATATTCTTTTGACAAATTAAAAGAATTACTCTGTGAGGTAACTAGTTTAGCTACCCCTGATGCCAAATTGCCATTTCAAGTACACTGTGATGCATCGGATTATGGTGTAGGTTGTTGCTTAATTCAGCAAGATGTGTCACAGACCAATAGCTTTTGCCAGCCAAAAATTCAATGCCACACAAAAGAATTGGGCAAGCATTGAGAAAGAGGCTTGGGCAGTGCTATATGGCTTAAATAAATTTGATAAGTGGATTTATGGTGCTAAGGTAGAGATCATATCTGATCATAATCCTCTGTAATATCTTAACCAAACCACTCCTAAAAGCCAAGAGCTAACACATGTTACCCAGGCTCTAATGTTACAAAGGTGAAATCACTCCATTATACATAGACTAGGAGTACAAAATCAAGGTGTGACGCTCTATCTCTATTGGAATGTTTCATTGATTGCATTACCTAATTTATATTAGTATTTTAAATATTTGTGTATCCAAGATATTAGTGTTTATATGTTGCGTTAGTTACTATTTTTTTTTAAGTTATTTGTATTTGATTTTGTAAATCATGTTAATATTTTTGAATACATACATTATTAATGTTCTAAAATCAGCCTCTGCGGGCTATTTTTATGCTTAGGTGGGGCGAGTAAGATCCGCTAATTTTTGCAGCCCTCCTAGCCTCACATAGCAGCCCTTTTTGAAAAGATACGCAAGAACGCGGAGGGGTAAAGAGTTAGGTGTAGAGAGAAATTAACCAGATATTCGATGGCAGATGGATTGAAGAACGAAGGAATTTGAAGAGACTAATTCCGAGGATTAGGACGAAGCATTCAGGAACTGACGAACGAAGAAGGAGGAGGACGTGAGTTGGCATCGGAATCGAAATGGAAGCCTGATGAAGCGAAAAAGTTGAGATAAATCTGGGTCTAAGATCGATCAAATAGATAGATGATGGAATAATATTGTGTGTTTTTCGTATTTTTGTTTTATGTGTGTGCTGTGTCAAGTATCTACATGCTAATAAAATTTGGGGACTAAAACTGGATGTGATTACTGGCTCTACAGCTTACATAAAAAAAGCTCCACGTCATCACACCATCCACATCTTGCTGAGTTAAATAACAGCCTACACCATAATCAGATGCACCACAGTAATGGCAAGTTGGCATCAGGGGTAACAAGAATAGTTACCTCACTTTCCGTCCTTTATGGAAGGAGACGATTGGTTTTGTACGCCGCAGGATACATGAATCATGTTTTTTATAATAATTTCATGTAACTTTTTGTCCGTATTTGGGTCAGGGATCTCGGCACTAATAATGTCGTCAATTTTGTTGGGACGTATTTTTTCTTTTAGCTACAGCAGCAAATGTACATGTGGCGATCTACGTTTTTGTCTACTCAATCGAGTACAAAAAGCATCGTTCCTCTCCAAACATTTGCCCTTTAGTAAGTAGAGCGACTAATTTTCGGATTTTATTATTGAATACTCTAGCTATGAGATCATGCTTGTCATTCGCTGTCTGGCCGGGCACGAGCGCTTCACCTATTTCTATCCATACAAGATTGCCCGTAAACGTAATGAAAAGGTCTGGTCGCCCGTAGTTACGAACGTACGCAAATGCATCCTGTGTGTACTCGTGAAGATATCCCGGGCTATTTACAAATGATGAGAGAAGCATTACCATTTTTCCTAAATCGTTGGGGTTGACATTACCATCGGTTCTTATAGCATCCTGTAAATGTATGTAGCTCTCGGCTCGCAACCTGCTCTGATTAAGCGCTATGTCCCTCAAGCGCTCACTTTCTATTTTGACATACTCATCCACCAAAAATTGATCCAAAGTTGTGTACACCGAAGTAGTAAATTAAAATCATTTAGTCGGAACATCATGTGGAATGCGTGAAAGTCCATAAACGATACTCTCTCTCTCTCTCTCTCTCTTTTTTTTTTTTTTTTTTTTTGGTATTGGACGACTAGTAATTGGATTTATTAAGTGAATGTCAAAATGATACTCATCCTGCCCTTTCCAAAATATAATCGGGTACTCTAGAGCATCGTAGAACCGATGCGAGTCAGCAATTCTGGTAAGTTTGACGTCGTGTGCGCGTAGAACAATATCTCGAGCTGTGGTCTGTTCGCTTCCTGCAATCACGACTGCTATTTCGTTACTGGTTGGGGTGTTGTAACGTCGCTCATGTTGTCCACGCGGCATCCGGGCGGGGTAAACTATTGCCTTACAAATTTCATCTGGCATATTCTCAAGTGCCGTTTTAAATTCTCTGACTAAGGTGTTATTGTTGTGAAGTACTCGTTTTATTTTACGGGTCGTCTCTCTATCGATCCCTGGAATAAGTTTTGACCGTCTCTCAATTTCGGCTTCTTCTTCACCCATGAAATATACTTGTAAGAACCCTGGCTGCATGTTCGAAGTAGGCAGTAGAGATCCAATTCTATGGCACACTTGACCTTGAATGGTAAAAGTCGGTGAAAATCCTGACATTGCAATTATTCTGTCAGCACCAATGATGTCATATAAAAACATGAATTATACTTTCTTATATTATTCAAAAATGCCGTCATTCTGCTGTCTCGTAAGAAAATAACTGTTTTAAAGGCGCCGCCGGCTCCTCTATTAAAGGTACAGAAACTTTTCCTTCGGAACATGCAAATTCTACGCTCTTCACTATCTCCATTTTGAGAAGCCTGTGACTGGCGTAGTCAAAAGTTGAATCTTACTCAAACGCTGCTTTGTTAAATGCGGACCACGTTTTTCTTGTAAACGTTTGACGTCGCTGCGCCGTCTGCTCAGTAATGGCTAGTCGCCGATTTTCTGCCTCTTCAAAGGATTCAGTAGCACGTTGAGATGTCAAATATTTGACCTGCTGTAGTCGACGTTGTTGAGTTTGGATAGGAGTTTCAGCAGCTCGTTGAGTTGAAAATATTCGGCATGCTGTAATCGACGTTGTTGAGTTTGGACAGAAGTTTCAGCAGTTATTGAGTTACCAAATATTCGACATGCTGTAGTAGCTGTTGAGTCTGTTCAAGAGTTTCAGCAGCGCGTCAAGTTGCCAAATATTCAACGTGCTCTAGTCGGCGTTGTTGAATTTATTCCGAAGTTTCAGTAGTGCGTCGAGTTGCCAAATATTCGGCGTACTGAAGTCGACGTTGTTGAGTTTGTTTCCGTTTCAGCAGCGAGTAGAGATGCCAAACATTCGGCGTGCTGTAGTCGTCTCATTTCTGCATGCTTCTGAGTTTCAGTTGATCTAGAAGTAGCCTGATGCTCAGCGTGCTTAACTCTGCTAAATTCCGCTTGAAGATTCGACTTCCGTCTTCTAGCTACTCTCATAACCCGAGTTTGATTAATCTTTTTTGAAAAATTCAATTTGCATTTTCCGGGCATTTCAAAAAACTATCAAATAATAAAAAATTAAAACTATAATTTTTTCCTTAAAAAGTATGCTGTTACTTTGCTAGCAGCGTGAGCGGAACATATAGCTGGAGCAGAAACCTAGTAATTTCGCTAGCTCTTAAATTTAATGATTCTGAGAATAACATGATCAACGTAAGAAAAAAAAATGAATACATTTGTTCTTAATAGCTTCACTACTACAGAGTGATGCTTTTCTTAAAAAGAAATTGGAAAGAGTAAATACATTTACTGGGTTTAACTATTTTTTTATAAGCAGGAAACGATTTAAGATTTTTTTTTAAGCCGAACTTTTTAGTGATGAAAACGTTTTTCTGCCAGGAAATTCTCGAAAAGAACAATAAATCATAAAGAATTCCATTCCATTAGAATAGTAAGATAGTATTAAGATGAAAAACGGAAATAGAAAAATAAAAACAATCGATCCTTGGGCAAATGTTTTCAGATTTTTTTTAATTTTTTGTTCTGTTGAAAAGGCTTTCTGTAGGGAAATCCTGCAATAAATCCCAAAGAGTTCCATTAGAATAGTAAGATAATATTAAAATGAATGCCGGAAATAGAAAAATAAAAACAAACGATTCAAAAAGCTCAGGGGCAGATGTTTTCAACCTTTTTTTTTTTTTGGCAAAAAAGTTAGTTTTTACTTAATAAAAAAATTAACCACTCAATTAACCGGAATAAAAATTAGCGCATGTTCTACTGTAGACTATAATCTATCTCTGTGCTAAATTTCATCCAGTTTCCTTCAGCATTTCTGGCGTGATTGACTCACATCATCCATGCAAACTTTCACATTTATAATAGTAGTATATATTCCAATTATTTTTTAAAGTTTAAGACTGGTTGGAAACCTTTTCTAATATCATTTATCTGTGGATTCTTTGTATAAAAAAGAAATACCCGCAAAAACTACTATTGTATCCCAATAAAAAATTAAAAGAATTGATCAGAAATTACTTAATTATTTTCGAAAGTGAGAAAATCCTTAATTATCATAATTCTACATATTTATTCTGTAGATTGTTCAATTTAGTAATTTTAGTGACTGGAGGCAAACAATAAAGTTTTTTACAGAAATTCAAGAAAGTTTTTGTTAATCCACCTCAGTCAAAGCTACTTAGTTATTTATTAATTGTATGGTGATGTAAATATAATTTTAGGCAGTTAACTTTAATAAAAATCAACCTTAATTAACAATTGTAAATATATTCTTGCATATTGGTTTTATAAACATCTGGGTGAGTATCATATTTAAATCATTTTCTTTGAAAATAAAAATCATAATTCTTGTGCAAAGATCTTTATTAAAATAACTTCTGATGAAATCAATTAATCGATTCTATTCCCGTTTTTTTACAGAATAAAAATTAAAAACAAATAGTTTAGGGCATGGATGAACAAGAAAATGTATATCAAATAGCAAGATCTTGACTTTTATTTTGTCAAGGCATTACATTAATTGGAAAATGTTATATAATTCTAAATTATTATATTAAAATTAGACAAAAACATATATTTATCAAATTAAAAAAGTTCTAAAAAAACTGAGTATTTGGTGTAACCAGAAACAAATTTTCAGTGGCTAAATAAAGCTTATGATTCAGTTAAGAATATCTTTCTTTTAATAAAAGGAACCACAAATTATCACACCAAATCATTGTTAATGAGACAGAAAGAAAATAATATTTTATTTTAAATTACAATTTCTCCACATATATAATGGCTTACAATACACACTTAAATTATTCAAATATTTACATTTAAACTACGAGCATTGATTAGAACAATTAAGACCTGCCCTGAAAAAAAATCTAACCAATCCCTGATCCAACTATCCGGGCCTAACTATTACAATTACTATAAATAATTGATCAAAAATTATATTATCATTGAATTTTCAATGCCAATTGATGATTCAAAGCCAATTGTGGCAGTACAAAATGCATGTTTGTTTTTTACAGGAATTGGAGCAATGCAATATTGATTAGAAATTTCTAATTGTCTTTATTCTGCGTTTTTTTAATTCGAAAGTACTTCCAAAAGAAATAAAATAATCTATTAATTAACAATATTTCATTTCAAATGTATCAAACATTATGAAAATGAACAGAATCGTTTGAAATAATCAGCCGAAAACATGTTAAGCCTAACCTCACTACTGTTGGGAAAAAACAAACTGAATTCGTTAGTTATTTGGCGACAGGAAACGAAGTCTTTTGGTGAGAAGGTTAGTTTTTAATTAATTAACCAAATTAATATTTGCAAAAAAACTGTATTAAAATCAAATGTCATCCACCACAAGTTTAAAGGAATTTACTTGAACTTAATTGGATGAATAAGAAGTATGTTTATATAAACACTTGTATTGGCGAGAAAAAATCACGCCAAGCTTTCAGCCAACCGCTTGCAACACATTCCAGCTTAAAATAAAGCAAGTACCAAAATATAATGCAGTTCCATCAGTTTAAATGGACCTTAATAACAAGTTAAATTAAATATAATTAGTAAACCAAACTATGAAATATTATTCAGTTATAACACCAAAATCACTGAGTGATCGAGTATACGAAATTTTAAACTGAATTAAAATGGATATAAATAGAATACGTATGTAGCACATATCTGTGAAATGATATAAGAATATCCTTAGAAGTTTTTTCTTTGCATCCAATTGCACAGCAATAGTTAACCATGGCTTAAATAAGCTTTAAAATTGAACAGTAATTGAAAAATCTCCCATTGAAATATAATGAGGAATGGATAATGCGGTTACAGTGAATACAAATTCTATACACTAAGCGCGTGTTTATATCTTGTCCTCCACCGAGTAGGGTTGCACTCCCTCAATTAGTTTACCAGCTCTATGTGCGATAACAAGTTATTTTAACTTCCTTTCTCGGACATATGAATTGAAACATCAGTATTCTACATCTGGTGACCTTGGACATCAATTCAGAATGTTGTGAAGCTATTTTTATCAAATGCGGCAAATAACAAGGTATGTTTAAAAAAATTAGCACGTTATCGTGCTATCTTTTCATTACGACTAATGATAATTCAAATGCGGACTCGGAGCTCAGCAAAATCGCTGTTAAACCAAAACTATGGTTTATACAGCATGAAGCACAATTTTCCAAAAGTGGAATTATTCAGGATATAACTAAATATAACACCGTCATAGAAGCGTTCGACGAAAATGAATTAGATTTCGTTGTAGATGTTTTATCCCATTCGCCAAGCGAGAATAAATACGACACTTTAAAAAATACTTTATTAACCCGATTAACCGACACTGAAGAATCTCGTGTAAAAAAACTACTCACTGAGATTGATCTCGGCGGCAAACGCCCATCTAATTTATTGCGGCATATGAAAGGTTTGACTGGCAATTCAATCTCGGAGCAAGTCATAAAATCACTTTGGTTTCAGCGTCTGCCCCAGTAAGTGCAACCTATATCGTCTATTAGTCAAGATCCATTAGATAATATCGCGGAAATGGCAGATAAAATAATGACTTTCTAAAGTTCTTCCGAATCACTTTCCACTGCAAAATCCATTACTACCAATTCATCATCCACTGAAAGCATAAAAGTCGAAACGTTAGAAGCCAACATTGCTTCGCTCACGAAAAAAAATCGAAGAATTTGCATATCATTACCGACCACGCAGCAGTTTCCAAAAACTCCAGAATGCGAAACAGTCCCAAATCTAGTTCAGCTCATCATAAATTCTGTTGGTACCACTTTAAATTTGGCAAAAATGCTAAAAAGTGCGTCTCACCTTGCGAACATAGAAATCCTAACTCGTCATCAGTCTCGGTAAACTAAATGGCCGATCGCTTGAGACCGGCCATTTAGGGACCATGGCCGTTTAAATTGTCGCCTCTTTATATTTGATAATTCGAACCATTAAAGTTATATGATTGCCACGGGGGTCTGATGTGTCAGTTATAACTTGATCTAAATAAAGTAAATGGACTCCTTCAGAATTTAACTGTTTGCATCTAATTCAACACCAATCAAAACGTACGGAACGTAATTAGTCAAGCTCGATCTTGGTTTACGAAGAAAATTCGACTGACAGTTTATAGTCGCCGATGTTTCAAGGCCTATCATTGGCATTGACTTTACAGAACTACAGTCTTCTAGTTGATTTAAAGCAAAAATGGTTGATTGATTCCCTGACTTCGCCTTACGCGCCAGCTAAATTAATGAGAAGTTCATCCCCGTCTTTAAAGCCTCCCGACTGTAGCGGCCTCGAATACTTTTATACTCGAATTTTGCAATATTACATCAGAAAATTTTAAATTAAAGAAAAGCGAAGCTAAGCATAATGTAACGCATTCTATCATTACAAGAGGTCCTCCAATTACATCATAAGTTCGACGGTTAGCACCCGATAAATTGAAAACTGCAAAGGCTGAATTCGAGTATACGCTCGAACAAGGCATATATTGCCCATCGAGTTCTTGGTCAGGCTCCACTATATCTGGTTAAAAAGAAGACTGGTGACTGGAGACCTTGCGGAGTTTATTCGTCTCTGAATGCAATCACACAACCGGACCGTTACCTTATTCCTCATCTCCATACTTTAACCAGCAATTGGAAGAATGCGAGTTTTACTCCATCTTTGACCTTTGTCGGTTATATCATCAAATACGAACGGAAGAATCGGACATTCAAAAGACAGCCATAGGTACAACATTTGGACTTTACTAATTTCCTTTCATAATATTCGGACTTCGAAATGCTGCTAAAACTTTCCAGCGATTTATTCATACAGTACTTCGCGGTTTAAACTTCATTTTTTCATATATTGACGATATTCTGATAGCTTCACGAACAAGAGAAGAGCATTTAAAGCACCTTCAAATAATGTTCAAAAAATTTTAAGAATATGGCTTTACACTTAATCTCAGTAAATGCACTTTTTCCAAGCCTGAGGTTACCTTTTTAGACCACATTGTATCTAAAGAATGAATCAGACCAACAGAAGATATAATAATTGCTACTGCAAATTTTGAAAAGCCTAAAAACCGTCAAGCAACTTCGCAGATTCTTAGGAATGATTAACTTTTACAGAAGATTTATACCGCATGCTGCACAAAATCGATCCATTCTTATTGATTATTTAATTAACAGTAAGAAAAATGACTACCACTTAATAAAATGGACTGACCAATCAACATAAGCCTTTGAACAATGCAAAGAACAACTACATACAGCAACTACTCTGGCACAACCTTCACCAACATAAAAATTTTGTCTGATGGTAGATGCCTCTGATAAAGCTTTAGGGGTCTATTATTCAGCAATATGTTAATGGACAATGGCAACCAATAGGATTCCTTTTCGTTCGCTTAACTTCAGCTCAACAAAATTACTCAACATATGACAGAGCACTCTTGGCAGCATACTCTTCTATCAAACATTTCCGTTATTTATTGGAAGGTCCTAAATTCACACCTTTCGCGGACGACAAATCAGTCACTTTTACATTTCGTCAAAAATTAGAAAAAGCATCCTCTCGATAACAAAAGCTCCTTGAATACATTGGACAATTCACTACAGATATCTTACACATTTCTGGTAAAGACAATGTAATCTCTGATGCCCTGTCAAGAATGGATGAAATTTATATTCCCCCAAATTGATTACGAAGCCATATCCAAATCTCAATAGACAGATACGGAATTGAAAGAAATTCTTTCTTCTCCAAATTCTTCCTTTAATTTACAAAAATTACCGGTAGTCGGAACAAAATCTTTTGTTTACTATGATACATCACGAAATTCTCCTCGACCATATATACCACCAGATTTCAGGAAATCAGCATTTCACAGCGTTCATATTTCCTCACATCTGTGAATCAAACTTCAGACATCGAAATTCGTTTGGCCATCAATAAAAAAAGACCCCAGATATTGGACTAAATGCCGTCTACAGAGTTAAAAATCGAAAATTTCAAGACATGGCTATAGTCCATGTCAACAGTGTAAAACCACCAGCCAGCGAATCATCGAAATAAATTTAGATATCATTGGCCCATTACCATCTTCAGAAGGTTTCCGTTATTGCTTAACCACAAATACTCACGTTGGACAGAGGCTGTCCCGATTTCTGACATCACAGCTGATACAATTGCTGACGCACTTCTTAAAAATTGGGTTTCAAGCTTTGAATCCCCTATGATAATTTCAATCGATCAAGGAGCACAATTCGAATCCCAGCTATTTCTTAAATTATCGGAGCTCATCGGATCGGAGGAATCGAACAATAGCGTACCATCCACAAGCCAACGGCTTCATCGGAAGCTGGCACCAAACACTCAAGTCTGCCATAATGTGTCATGTAAATCCACAGTGGATACGATCTCTTCCATTCATTCTCCTTGAACTACACACAACTTAGCACTCGGATTTCAACTCTACACCAGCTGAACTGCTTTATGGTGAAAACATCAGACTACGATGTGACCTCTTTGAAAATACAAATATGAGCCTCAGTCCGAGTTTGTCAAAACGCTAAAAGAAAACTCAAACTAAGCCTTGTCCCTTTTACAAACCATTCATTTTCCGAAACCTGAAAACTTGTACACACGTCTTCGTAAGAACCGACAGAGTTTGTCATAGTCTTCAACAACCCTACCAAGGGCCATATGAGGTGATATACAGAACTGATAAAAATTTCCCCATCAAAATGAAGGATAAAGATGAAAATGTATCAATCGATAGAGTAAAACCCTGCTCTTTGGATAATTCTGAGGATAACGACACAGCAGTTTATCAAGCCATTAGAGACCTCCAATCTCAGACTATCCCAAACGAGCATCTGCAAAAAACTCCATCAACTGAATTTTAATTCAAATCTGATCACCACTCATATCTTCAACTATCAAACCAAAATATTCCAAAAGTCATCTAGAAAGTTAAGTTTACACTGAGTCATTTTCCACGCTCAACCAGAACTGGATGTGTAATTCGACGCCCTGCTTGTTACCATTAAAGTCTTTTTAACTTTCGGTACCTCACTCGGCAGGGGAGTGATGTGGTGCCACAATCCTGACAAAAAATTGTCATTAAAATATTATTTTGAACCACGTTCATTAGCAGTAAATCAAGATTAAATAATCCTGTATTCCCAAACTTTCTCATGACATGTATTAAAATATCTTTGCATATATATTTTTCCGAGTTGGCAACCGGAAATTGTTTGTTAGAAAAAGATGTTCTTTTTCTCTTCCCTTTTTTCTTTCTTCTAGGAATATAGAGTTGTTATGAAAAAGGTCTATGTGATACCAATAATTTTAACTTCCTATTTCAGATATATGCATTGCAAAACATCAGTATTCTACAGATGCATTCAAAATTACCACTGGATAACATTTGTAGTAAGCAATAAATATGCAAAGAAAATGATCAGCAGACAAAGCATATACAACAATTATTCACCAAAAAAAATTATGACTACCAGCTCAAGAAAGATTGAATTCAGATGTTGTCTGACTTTCCTTTTCATTAAAATAATCAGCATATTATTTATACATAAAATTTTGATTCACCAAAAGTATACAATTAAAATTTAGTTTTTAAAACAATAAGGTTTAATTTTAGCATTAACAAATCAATGCAATAGGGATGAAAAAATATATATTACAAAACCAAAAAGTAACAGATAAAAAGAATATTTCAATACAATTTTTTTTTCTTTATCATTTAAAATATCCCAGTTATTTCTATTGAAGACTTGAGAGTATTTTAATTCTCAAAGTTTGACACTCTTAAACTTTTTTACGAATTTTAGAAAAGGTTGTAGGTTTGTTACTGGAGGTAGTAAAATTAATTCACTTAATTTAATTGGATGTAACCTTTCCATATTAAACTTGGTGTGCATTAGAAGATAAGGAAGTATTCGAAAATTTGGGAGAACACTGAAATCAGACAGAACATTAAAACACTGATGAACACAGGAATTTTCGATTCCAAGTATAGACATCCATGGTCTCTTTCTTTTTTCCTGGAATCTAATTTCCGCTGTATCTCAAAGAAATAGGCTCTGAAGATTCAAGAATTCCATTCTGGTGATCATTCTGCTGTGATCACTGGCAATTCATCTCTGCTGACATCCCAAGTTACTGCCCAAACAATGTAAAAACTTTTTTGTGTGTGGGATTTCTTTAGTGTGAGCCGTAAAAACAGCAATTATTTCTAATTTTAATCCCATTTTTATTCACATATTAATAAGAACACAGCATAAAAATAAAAAACAAGAAAATAAGAAGAAAAAAACATATACTCTCAGAACATCTTTCACTCTCTTGTAATAAGACAGGCTTTTTTTCTCACCTTGGTTTATTTTTCTTCCCCTCCCCTCCCTTCCCCTATAGGCGAGAGGGGTTGCTATAAAAGGTGAGCAGGGTTGCCAAAATTGACAGGCCTTAGAGAGACAGCATTTGATATTAAAAAAAAAATTATCTTTGTATTTCTCTAGATTTTAAGTTATTTCCTTTTATAATAATTATCTGCATTTGCACTTTTAAGTTTTCATTACACAAAAGACTTAAATAAACATTCAATAAAGCAAAAAACAAATTTTAAAATGTATTAATACCTCAATCCACTTATCTGGAATGGCCATGCCTAAACGGTAGTCAAAACCACCTCCGCCTTCAGAAACAGGTCGACACAAAGCAGGCATGCCAGACACATCCTACAATATATTGAGGAAAGCTATTATTCAATGAAAATTTAATTTCTTATTTTTAATAATAACTAAATCTATATTTGACTTTCATGATAAAAATTTAATTGATATAATTAAAAATGAGAAAGTGTTTTTTACAATTCCTGACAACAAATTAGGAAATTATATTTGAAAATATTTTAGGATTAAGTTTTGAAAATTATTAAAATTAAATTAAAAAACTCATATAAAAATTTATATTAATCTTATCTCTTAGTAACTTGACAGAAATTAAATATAGATAAATTTAAATATAAATAATTATTTAAAACACAATATTATGGAAAAAAATTCTAGTTGGATTTTAGAACAACTCAAAATCATCTTTAAAATTTGCAAGAAGTTATCAGAACAACATTATTTTATAATTAAAGTAATTTTTTAACCCAAAAAACATGTGAAACAAATGTAAAATTAAATATGAAATATGCAGGCAATATGTGTAAAACTAGAAATGAATACTGGAGTATAACAATGATGAAAAATAAGCAATAAAATTAAATTGAGAAAGAAGAAAAGCTGTAGAACTGTATCATAAAACTATTACATCATATAGTAACAAAATCGCCTTTATCAACTAATGCAAATTATGCTTCTTTCATCTACTTATTTAGACATAAATTTTAAAAAAATGTAAAGGAACCCAATATATTGTCTTATATTCTTAGTTAAATTATCTTTAAAATGACATACAAATATATGGCATCATTGTAAACACTATTTCTTTTATGAGTCATGAAAGCTCCGAAATATACTTTTCCCAAAAAGGTTTTTCACAAGATTGGTTACTACTGTAATCATTTTGAAGCAATATTTAATCTTTTCTTCTAGTTATTTTAATTCCAGTTGATTCCTATACTTGTGAATATAGTTAAAAATGAATTTAGATTCTTATATTACAAAGTAAACACAAAATATATTTGACATTTATTGGTGAATTATTTCATATATGTTTGTAATTTGTTGAAATTGTCAAATTAAATTGCATTTTTCAATTTTATTAAATGGAGCATTATAGTTTCATATATATTTAATATATATTTCATATATGCTGCACCAAAACTTATTTAAAAGATATCTACAAGTTGTGAAGCTTTAAACTGAAGAGCATGTATATATCAACTTAGAAAATTTGATACATAAGTACATATAAATTAGTTAGACTACTCATTCTAGAAAATATTTGATTTTATATCATTACAGAAGAAAAACTATAAAATCAGCTACTTCTAGATGATTGTTTGTAGAAAACAATGAGAACAATTACTGTACCACTCCCAGAAGGCAGAATTAGAGAGGCATCAGTTTTTGAAGTCTTAAGAGTAGACTTAGCAGGTCCTCTTATTCTTAAAGTTGGAACAAAAGTATGGATTGTTTTGTACATCTGTGTTGTATTCAGAGCTATCAATATGGAAATGATAACTTCTCTATCTACAAATTACTTTCTCTTAAGTTTATGAAGATTAATTATCAGTCTTAGTCCACAAATAATTTTAAAAATATAATGGTACAAATTTCACAGGAGCAGGTAATCTTTTTAAAGTTATTGCCTGGAAAATGACTGAAGGTGAAGCAGTTAATAGAAGAATTATATGGAAGTTAATCCACCCTCAGCTGGATGATGGGGTGGTTTCTGGGAATGTTTAATCCAAATTGTTAAGAAAATGCTAAGAAGAGCCACGAAGAACGTCTTGCTAACTTAGATAGTTTACTTCTCAAATAATATTTGATTTGAGATCATTAACTTGTGTATAGGAAGGTGCAAATAAGTTAAAACCAATAACCCCTGCAACCAACGTTTCTGCTAGAAATTCCAGAAGTTGGTGTGCCAGATCTTGACCATATATCTTATATATTGATCAAGATAACTTTAACAAGAATGTTACGATATCAGTTAAATCTTTGAGAAGAGCTGAGAAAACATTTCAGAGAAGAATATTTTGGTAATCTCATTCTCAAGCAAACAAATAAAAAATTAATTTATGAATTAAAAGCTAGGGACATAGTTTTAATTTAAAAAGTAGATAAGAAGCAAGCATTCAGGTCTTTGGGATGAATAGACAAACTGTATCCCTTGAAGGACAATAACATCAGACTGATTAAAGATAAATTCAATGCTTATAACAATTATAAATACAATCAGAATCCAAAGTAAGTCCTAAAAAAGCAGATGTTGAACTAAAAAAAGTCTCAGCAAGAGTTTAAGATATATTAAAGGATAGAATTGCCAGAAAGTTGATTTCGAGATTCAGGGACTTTGAACTTTAAAAATTGATTTTAAAACGGATATTTAGGTTAAATTTTAAATTAATTAAAAGATAGTTTTGATGAAGTTTGTGCTATCAAAAGGTAGGAGTATGTCAAGTATACCCACCTGTATATATTTAACCACTTAACTAATATAATAATAATTTTATTTTGAGTAACGACAGTTTTTATAATTTAAGCTTGTTTTGGTTATGTTAATCAAGTTTGCTGAGAATAATTCTGTAAGAAAAAGGAAAATGAATGGACAAAATGGTGAGCATTATTGTCTAACAATTGTAATTTCTTAGTTTTAATCACATCAGTAAAAATGAATTTTTTTCATCACCAGAAACAGCCGTTTCCTAAAATTTATTCTCTTTGAATTGCTGTCGCCTGATAATTAATATTAAATCAACTGGTAAATAGACATTATTAATCTCAAGTCATCACGAATGATATTAGATGAATACCTAGAAGTATATACATTAATAAGGGCAATTATTAATTCAAATTTTAGAATGCTGTAGAATTTTTAAAAATGGGAAAATATCCATTTTTCAAAAATTTGATTTCATATGAAAATAATGAATATTACATAATTTATATTTTTTCTGTAATTATATAGGCCTTATATTTCTCTAATAATTTTAAAAATGACAATACACTAAAAAATGTATGCATACATTGAATAACTATTGCATAAATAGTTTATAATATGCAAAATTTTATAACTCATTTTTATAATGAAATACCAGTAAAATTAGATATTTTATGGAGAATTAACTCATGACCTATATTACTGGAATTTTGATGAATGCATAGTTGCATTAAAGAGAAAGTAAAGCCTTCATGCCTATAAGAAGTTCTGCTTATGGATACAGCTCACTCACGCTTAATAGGCAACATAAGCTATGATAAATAAATTGACAATATCAATGAAAAAACATGCAACAAAATATCAAAAGAATGTTTAACACAGTCTGAAATCCTATTGATCATATCAAGCAACACAAGTCAATATTTTGGATGCATTAAGATTCTACTCGACAAAAGCAAATAAAATTAAATTTGGTGTATATTTTGTATTTGCATTTATAAAACTTGCAATTACAACATAGCTTATAGCATTTCCTTTGAAAATACTTATAGAACCATATTTCAAATTTTAAAATTTAATGGAAATAGAATTACTTCTGCAATGGTTACACATTCCGGATACAGAGTTTTCACAGTGTGATTCGCCAGCATCAGATATGTCACTGATTCGGTATCAGTTGCTAAACCAAAATATTCAGTGTAATCTCCACTAAATCCACTGCCAATGCCATGATGGTGATACAACATGGAGGTAACACCATCAAAACGAAATCCATCAAACTGATATTCATCTATGTACCAACATAAATTGGAAAGAAGAAATCTTATGACTTCCCACCTGCAATTAAAGCCATTCATATCTTTAAAAGACAATCAATTTTTAAATCCATTTTCAATTATTCTGAACTCCTGATTATAATTTTATAAAAAAAAATGAATATTATACTTTGAAAACATTGAAATAATACAACATTTTTTAAGTACAGAGATGGATACAAATAAGAACAACATGTTTTCTTATTTATATTTTAAAAGTTTGATTTTTTTTAAAAATTTGGTATTTATTTTTATAAAATACAAATTCTTGCAGCATACATAGTTATACTCATAGAATAAAAAAATTTTCAAGCATGCTACTTTTGAAACATAATAATTACATTGCAGCTTGGCTAATTCAGTATGGATTACTATGAAAACTCAATCTATATCTATCCTGAGACTTAATTTCAGAAAAACTGGATCTAAAAAGGAATACTGCAAAAGAAAACAATTTTTAAATTAAAAATCTATTTAATATTTTGTTTTTAAAATTCAATAGCTTTAAGAAATAATATAGAATAAACAAACAGTAATGCTTAAAAAAAAGTTAAATTTTAATTATTTATAATTTAAAAATAATTTCAATAAATAAATAATTTTAATAAGGAAGGAATATATGATGTTTTGAACGTATCAATTGCATAATAAAATTTTAAAATAAACAGCAAAACTTGCATCTAATTTTGAAATTTTTTCCTAAGTCATACGTTATTTTTTTTTCATTACATAAATTTGTAATTAATATATATTTGTACAAGTATCTTAAGTTCATTAAGGACTTTCAAAAATACTCATCAATGATAACAAAAGTCTCGTAAAGAGGATCCCTTCTTAACTAACAGAGTCGATTTAAAAATTAAAACAATTTTGATTATAATAAATAAAATAAATTTGCATTACATATAATATTTTATCATTAAGTTAATAAGATATACAAAAAGTCTGACAAAAATTCAGCTTTTGATTTAATTTAATTTAAAGAATTAGCCATTTATAAGAATTGGCTTTTTAATTTAAAGAACTAAAGACTCCATACTAAGTCAGTTTAATGATTCTAAAATATTATATTTATTGGAAGTTCTTTTATGTTGCTGGTAAAACATTAAATTAACAATCATTTGGATTCTATCTAAAATTCAACAGAAATTCAAGAAAACTTTTGTTTTATTATGAAATGAATATTAAGAAAAACTCAAATGCTTACTTTCTAATAAAAAGTGCTAATTTTCCACCAAAATAATATTAATTATTAAATAATCTATGCCAAAATCTTAAAATAAATAAAAAAGTTGTTACAAAGAGATTTTTTTAATTACGAAGCAATCACTCAGAAAAACCAACTTAAATAAAAGGCATAATGAGATATAAATTTCTAAAATAAATTACTTAATGCTTAATGAAAAGCATTTTATTTCAACATTAATTATGGAGATAAAAACAAAGCCATAAAAGAAGGAACATTTAAAAAAACTATTCAACTTCTTAAAAAATTTTAGACACACTAAAAAAGCAAGTAAAAGACTAATGGCACAGTATGATTAAATATTCACAAATGCTAAGAGAATTATAAGTGATTTGGGAAGGTTACTATATTCATGAGACAAAATTAATGTTATAAAAATTTATTTTTATAGTAATTAGGAATTTTAAAAAATCAAAGAATTATTTTTCTGTTGGCATAAATGTTGTCTGGCAAGAAACTCTTTTGCTATAGATGAGGCAGGGAAAACATGTGTATATTATGCAAAAAAATTTGAATGTTTTGTAAGGATTATAAAATTTGACCCATATCAAATATTTGAAAGTATTAAATTTCAACAAATTTTATAAAAGCTACTTTTACATATCATTATGATGGTTAAATTATGAATTACACATGCAAAATTTTAATTCTTTTTAAAAGGAAACTTACTGTGAATAATCGAATAATCTACTTCCCCAAAGCGGATGCTCCCCTCGTCCACCATCATGAAAATAGCAGGCATTTGTACCATCAAACTGATTGAGTCCATCTAAGACATTTTTAGATGCATGGCTATGGACAACATCTAGGAGAACATACAAGCTGTGTGCATGAGCATTATCTACAAGTTCTTTCAGTTCCTCAGGTGTTCCAAAGCGACTTTAATGAAGAATAAGTTATCACACATTGTTACTGAATCTATTTCTATTAAATCTTGCATGCAATATATTGAAAGAACATAGTTTAGATCTATCACAAAAAATCTGAGTAATATAATTTTTAAAAATATCAAATAATTAAATTTATATAAGAATACAACAAAAAGATATTTTAAAAAACCTATAAATTATTTACACACTAAGCTATTGATAACACTTATTAGATCAATAGAAAACATCTCTCATACATGTGACTGTTGCACAAATAAACATGTATAATTGTTTTCATTCAACCAAAAAAAAAACATTTTAAAATGCATACCTAGATGCAGCAAAGAAACTAGTAACTTGATAACCAAAACTTCCATAATAAGCATGTTCCATAATTGCCATAAGCTGTATAGCATTGTAACCTGAAAGAAACGAACAAAAATGCATTAATAAACTATTTTGAAAATTTGATGAACATATTTGTTAAATAATAAGGTTAACAGAATCTTTTCAAAAATTTAAAGTTAAAATATCCTATACTAAGCATTACATCACTTAAATTTTATATTTACAATCATTTTAAACATCATGAGACATTTAAAAAAAGTTCAGTACACATAACCTTAGCAAAGTAATGAGTATAAACAAAAATATCTTTATGATTTTGAAAAATTGTCAATAGAATAGAAAGTTTTTGTTCTCAGACCAATCACGGTCAACATGAAACATAAAGAACAGAGAAACAGTAGATAGACAATTGTATATAAATTACTCCAAGTGCTTTACCCAATTGCTCCACCTACATGATTATAAAAATAAAAAAGTAATAGAATGATTTAACTTAGAAATTCAAACCTGATCAGGGAGTGGGAAAATAATTTTGATAGTTTTGATGTCTTTTATCTTTCTTTCACCATTACTGGAAATGATATATACTAGAAATAAAGCATCTCAATTTTAAAATGAATCTCTCAATAGGGAGGAACATTGCCAAATTTATCTTGAAAATAGGAAATTTAAGTACAGCACCAGGTGGTCATGGCATTTTTTTAAATAAGAATTTCTAAAAAATTCTTAGAAATTATGAAAGTTAATTATGATCAATTTAAAACAAAAATTGGCCATCTAATTTTTTTTCACTCAAAATCATTTATTCTAATCAACATAGCAGATACATATAATCAGAAGAATATGGTACACTAAAGTAAAGGACGATATTTAAAAATAATGTGTATCAATATAATTCAGAAGATGAGACACAAGCACTATTTATAACTGATTCACAAGATTTTGATGACCATAACTGAATATCAGGGTAATAGTAACTCCATTTCAAATCATATAAAATAACAATGTGAAATATATATCTATATGCATGCATACACATATTAAAACAACTACATTATTTAAGAAAAGAATATAGCTTCACTAAATTTAGATATTGAAGGAAAAAAAGTAAAAGATATTATGTGAACTGCTGCATCTAATTATAAACTTTTTCTCTATCAGTTATAAGTTCAGTTTGATCAACAAGTTATTCAAGATATACAACTTATTCATTTAACTGTGCAAATATTTGAAGTAAGGATTTTTAAAAATTAGCCCACAGAATATAAAGAAATCTGGCAACTTATAAATATATCACCATGATTTTCTAAATGCTAAACCTTTCTCTAAATTCTTATTCACATTGAAGAAAATTCCAAAATCTTTTAAAGAATATTCAAGAATCATTAAATCACATATTTTGCATTTAAAAAGTGAATGATAAATTTAAACACTTCTACCATAAATATTCAATTATGACGCTACTTCATTCCTTAGTATTTATATTTGCTTGAGTGACAAACTTGTTAATCCTATAAATGCAGTTAAAAACCAAAACATACAGCTCAACGTTTATTTCTTGAGATCGTAATAGTGACAATTAGTGTTTGCATCCTTTTCCCCCATCCAGTCTGATCACGTGGCTCAATGTGTTGATGTATATACTTTTTTCTGCTCTGTGTTGTGCTATAATAAAAGTATGTGACTGACATGGTGTGGTTATTTTGAGGAATAATATTGTAGAGATAATTAACAAAATAAATGTTTTGTATGAGAAGTAAACATTTTGGTCTGTATGACGAAACTGGAAAAATATTTGTGGCTTGATTTTTAAGTAACTGGTTTGGGTATTTATTTGAATCTAAAGAACTGAGATATAAGATAGAATTTATTACAATGATATCCAATAATATTGTATCGCACTTTGGGGTTCATGCAGATTGAGAGTTGAGAGCTTCTGTGCTCTAGACTAACACTCATGTCTTCACCACTCTCTAATCAACATGGTCAACAGGGCGGTGGTGTTTATACCTGACTTGGAGGGAAAATCTAGGACTTTTGCCAAGGTTCAAGGCTGTCTTGCTTAATAATAGTCCTAGAGCTTAGGTGATGGAATCTCCCAGAACTATCTATTTTTCACCAAATCACTGAAAATGCCACTTTTATGTAAAAAGCGCCTAAGATGTGAGATTTTCAGTCCAGAAGCGGAGTATTTCAGATCTATCCGAGATATTTGAAGATGGATACAAATATTTACAGGATTTATTTACTAAGTTTGTACCAATATTTTTGGGAATAATATTGAGTTATGATATTTCAGATCAAGATTAAGGTGAGATATTGATAATTAGTGCGATTTAATAGTGGATTATTTATTGTTTGAGTGAAAATAGAGTGAAATAGAGAAAATTGAGATTTTGTTATGTAAAAATTAGTTTGGGTTTGTCAGTATTTGTTAATAAGAATTTACTTGCTTTCAAATAATAATAAGAATTTACTTAGGATTAGTAATCCCTGTCAGTATATTTTCTTGTGCAAATCGTTATTTATATTTGAAAGTAGCATTTCTGATAAAGCAGGTTTTGGTTTCCGAATTCTTAGTGCAATTATTATTAAAAGTGTTACGATTTCGATTTAAAGGTTTCCCCTGCAATTGCAAATTGGATTACAATTAGTAACTCCTGTCAGTGTATTTTATGGTGCAAATTGTTATTTATAGTTCAAAGTAGCCTATCTGATAAAGTTGGCTTCAGTTTTGATTTTGAAATTCATAGCGTACCTATTATTAAAGGTGTCATAATTCCAATTGGAAAGTTTTCCCTGTGTTTTTAAAATTTGCAGTACAAAAAGATATGTTTTGTGAGACGTATGTAAATATTTTTCCGTATATCAACCATGCTTTTGAGAACTAAGTTAAAGAAAGCTGCAGATTATTGGAGAAGAGTTAGGCTTTCCATTCCTGATAACATTAAAGTAATTCGGTTAACTAAGAAAAGTGAAATGTTTAAAAAACACATAACTGAAGTAGTCCAGGACTTAGTAAATTAAATAATAGTGGATGATACTTAGGTACAGCCAAAGTAAGAAAAATATATAAAAAGAAAAAATAGAAAACGAATTGAAGTTAGAATAAGAAAAGTTAAAATTGAGTCAGAGAAAGAAATAGAATTAGCAAATGCTAAAATAGAGTCATTAAATAATATGCAAAGTTCATGGACTAGAATTCATCAATTGTTGAATTAGAAGCATAATGAAAAGTATTAAAACAAGAGCCATCCCTGTTGCGTCATCCTATCTCCCACTGGAGTGCGCTGCTTAAGCACGCCAAAGCAATCTAACTGTAACTGTAACCTTTAATGTTCAGTCAGTAGGCAGTCTAGTTCTGTTTTCGTGTTGTGTTATGTCCGTCCATTAAATGTTTTAGTAGTCAAAAGAAGTGACTTCAATATGTTGCTCTACCAACACAAAATCTTTTTTCCAACATCTGGCGCCCAACGAAAAATCGTATTAATTTAAAATGGCGGACATTTTAATTTTAGAACGAAAAGTTCTACGGTCTAATGTCATGAAGACAATTACCGAATTAGATGCGTGCATTTCTGCACAAAATGTTGCTTCAGCTACTCAGGCGTTTGCCAAACTAGAAGAAAAATTTCAGCGTTTACTTTCCAAGGACAAAAAATTGTCCAGTTGCATGTGATGGAAAGCAAAAGTCCTGATGCTTCTGCGGAAGCTAAGACAACAGATCTCGATTCAGTTTTAAAACCGGAATTCGAGAAAGCTGAAGTGTATCGATACAATTTTACTTGTGCGAAAACAAGGTATTTAGAGTTTTTGAAGCCATCTGAAAGCACCAAACCGCTAATGAATGTTGCATCAAGGTCGTCCGAATGTTTAAATCTCAACTTGCCACAGTTAATGATTACGGAATTTGACGGACATCCCCAAAATTGGTTTTCGTTTTGGTCATTGTTCCAAAAAATTGATGGAGATCCGAAAATGAAGGACGACGTGAAACTTGCATACTTACTGCAAATAAATAAAGGTAAAGCTTTTGATTTTGTTCAAACTTATCAAGTATCTAAGAGTGATTATAAAACTGTCATCACTAATTAAAAAGCACGTTTTGCAGATGACAGAGTACTTATTGAATTATATGTACGCGAACTCTTAAAATTAGTATTAAATCCTAGAAATGATTTGTGTTTTTCTGATTTAGTTGATCAATTAGATACCAAATTACGTTACTTAGAAAATTTAGGAGTTACTAAAGAGAAGTACACATGCATGCTTTACCCACTTGTTGAGGCTAGCATTCCTGATAATATTTTGATTGCTTGGGGGAGAGAAAGAAATTCCATTTCTCGTTCCACTAATTCAAAACCGAATGACCTTGAACTTCTCATTCAGTTTTTATTTGCCGAGGTTCAAAGTTCAGAACGGTTGCGGATCGCGAAAAGTTTCTGTTCCGCGGGGAAAGGGAGGGGGGACAGATGTTGTTTCTCCATTGATGCCGTCGATTGCCACAGCCGCAGGTTTGCTGACTCATAGCAAAAATCATAAACGCTTCTAGTGAGATTTGTTTATTTTGTTCTAAAAAGAATTCGCATAGAAGTAGTGATTGTTTTATTGCCCAAAAAATGACTTATCAAGACAGGAAGTAATAAAAATGAAAAATTGCTTCGCTTGTCTGAGAATTAAATGTCACGTCGATAAATGTAATATGAGTGTACGTTGAGTTGTCTGCTCTAAGAAACATTTTCCGATTTTATGTCCTAATTTATGTAAAGATGAGGAAAATAATGTTTCCGTTATAAGCAAAACAGAAAATAACAGCGTAGTGAGCAATAGCTCTTCTGGTTCGACGGATGTGTCATTGCAAACACTTAGGGTTTCGGGTCCTAACAACACTTAAAGTCGTAAGGTGCTTATGCGATTCTGCGAGCCAACGCTCATATATTTCTCGAGATCTCACGGAGTTTTTAAATTTAAAAACTGCGGCGGTATTGAAACTGGAACAATTAAACATTCCGCTCTGAAATGTGAGTTGCAGCAAAAAAAATTTCATGTGAGGTTTTGTTGTTGGATAAAGATACAATTTGTGGTCACATACCTAAAATTAATAAAGCCGATGCAGAGTGCTTCACTAAACATGGAATTTATTTGTCCGATAGTGAAAGCGATAAAGACATATCGATTCTTCTGTGTGCTGACAACTTCGGAAAATTGTTAGCTGGTGCCATCAGTCAGCAACCCAATGGCTTAACTGCTATTCAAACATACTTAGGGTGGGTTGTAAGGGGTAAATCCCTATTTGAAACAACCAGTTCTTATACTATGCCCATCATTTCGGTACATGCTTCCAGCCAGATCTGCGACCTTTGGTCACTCGACGTTCTCGGAATTCGAGACCCTGTAGCTAATAAAAACAAATCTGAAATCGAAGCAGAAACTAACTTTTTTTTTTTTTTGAAAAACTGTCAAATATCGTGATGGTCGATAAGTGGTCAATCTACAGTGGGACACCTGGATTTGCTTGACATGCGTTTTCAATCAGAAAGACGTCTACATAATATGGCCTCTAAACTCGTTTCTTCAAGTAACTTTGAATCTTATGACAAAATTTTGAAGCAGTGGGAACAGATGGGAATTATTGACGAGGCCCCTAACAAAAATAATGGGAAAGATATTTCTGAACCAAATTGTAGGTACGTACATCATAGAGCCGTGTTTGAGGAATCGAGCCTAACAACTAAAAGACGACCAGTATTTGATGCCTCTTCAAAGGATGAAAATTCTGTCTCTTTAAACCAATGTTTAACTACAGGTCCTAATTATATTGAATTGATCCCTTCTGACCTCAATAGATTTCGTAAGGGTAGAATTGGGGTAATTTCCGATATAGCCAAAGCTTTTCTTTAGATAAGCGTTACCCCTACTGATAGAGACTATCTTCGATTTCTATGGTGAAAAGATTACGAAAAGTGGGAAATTAAAATTTTGAGATAATGGCGAGTTGTATTTGTTTATCTTCTTCTCCATTTTAGCTCATGGCAACAATTTATCTTGAAAAAGAAGGGAAAAGTGAGAATGATGTCGCAGTGAAATAAAGTGACTCATTCAACGTCGACAAAGTTGTGACAAGTGTCGAAAATGAGGCAGATTTACAACATTTTCAAAAGGCAGCTTGTCACATCATGTCAAAAGCAGGATTTAATCTTACGGGTTGGGTGGATTCATCGGAACAAAACTTTGATAAGCCAAGTAGTTTCATTCTTGGCCTATTATGGAATCCAAATTCTGACGTGATCGCTTGCGATATAAAAAGTATTTCGACTGAAATTCGCAATTCTTGTTCTAAAAGACAACTTTTGTCTCTCTCGCAAAAAATCTTTGACTCAATTGGTTTTACCGCCCCCGTGACACTTATTCGTAAAATACTGATGCAAAAAGCTTGGAAAAATGAAAAATTAACTTGGGACCAAAAACTGCTCTCAGAGATTGTAGAGGAATTTAAAAATTGGCAAGCTAGTTTGGAATTTCTAATATTAATTAAATTACCACGTTACTTTGGGGGTCTAAACGATGAAACAACCACAACTATTCATATGTTTAGCGATGCAAGAGGGAAAGCTTTTGCTGCGTGTGTATTTTCACGAATAGAATACAAAAACAATGTTAATATAAGGTTTGTACAAGCAAAATCACGTGTCGCTCCTCTCAAAAAGAATCCCATCACTAAAACTGAAATGACCATTCCTAAATTGGAACTGATGGCTGCAGTAATTGGATCTCGTTTAGTCTAAAACGTGAAAATTTCTTTGAACATTCCCAATGTGCAAACTTTTTATTGGACAGACTCAAAAGTTGTCCTTTGTTGGATCCAAAATAATGGATCATGGAAAACTTTAATCCATAATCGGATTAAAGAAATTCGATCGACTTCTCTGAGGGAAAACTGGTTTTATGTACCATCTCATATGAATGCAGCTGATATCGCTTCACGTGGATGCAATGCACAAACTCTCTACAGTCTTCGCTGGTGGGAGGGTCCTTCGTGGTTGGAAAGCCGCGATTCCTGGCCAGACATCGAAAGATCAGATTTTTCAGATGCTGCGGAGTTGGTTGACAAGAAGAGAGGGCTAACAGTAGTTACAGGTCTCTCATTGGGTAATACAGAATCTGACTTTTTTTTTTTAGTGAACCAGGCGAGTGTCTAGGTTCTCTTCAATCGTTAGAATTTTAGCCTATGTGAAACGTTTCATCTTCAACGCCAAATCATTAGTAAGTGCAAAAAAGGATACTCTACTAAAGGGTAACTTCAGTGTACAAGAATTGAAAAAATCCGAACTAGAAATTCTTCTTTACATCCAGAGAGATACATTTGGTAAGAACCGTCGCCTTATACCTCCTAACTTTGTCATGTACAGTGATTCTAATGGCCTCCTACGTATCGAAGCAAAACTGATCTCTTCCGATGATGACGACTTCTCAAGGCGACCCATTTTGCTGTCTGATAAACATGAACTTGTTTTTCGTCTCATTGAAGAACAACATCGAATTTACAGTCACGCGGGTGTGCAAACACTTGTGACGATCCTACGTGAAAAGTATTGGATTTTGCGTTCTAGAAAAACCGTGAGGTCTGTTTTGTCCAAATGTGTTATTTGCCAAAAGTTCAAAACCAGGTCTTCTACAAACATGTGTGCCCCGCTATCAGAAGATGGCATCCGAATGTCTGCTGTCTTCGAAACAACTTGTGTGGACCTAGCCGGCCCACTAATCCTTCGAGATCGACGAAAAGTGTGGATCGCAATTTTTACCTGTGCTGTGTACCGAGCAGTTCACTTCGAACTTGTTCCATATCTCAACCGAAATTTTTTTGCTCGCTTTGAGGCGCTTCATCTCTCGTCGTGGCCGAGTGAAAACAATTTACCCAGATAATGGGACAAACTTTGTCGGCTCAAACAACGAGCTTCAGAACATCGATTGGAGTGCTCTTGTAGTACATTCTGACTTAAAACCAATTACTTGGCGCTTCAACCCACCTTTCGCCGCCTGGTGGGGTGGTTGGTGGGAAAAGGTTGTCAGAATGCTCAAAGAATTGCTGAGAAGCAATTTGGGAAAAGAAACCCTTTATTACGATGAACTGCATACTGTTGTGTGTGAGTGTGATGCTTTACTTATCAGCAGACCACTTACATATCTATCTGAGGAACCATCTGATCTAGTGCCTCTCACACCTTCATTATTTTTATAAGATCAGATTAAGATGTGTGTGGACGATTTAGATCAAAAGGATCTACATAACCTTCGCATGCGAGCGAAACACCTAGGCGCAGTAAAGCGCTGAGAGAGCGGTTTTATAGGGAATATATCTCCCTTCTTAAACAGTCAAGCAACCATATTCAGACTCCGCTTGTTGTCGGCGATATAGTCTTAATTGGTTCAGATAATAAAAAACGCATTGATTGGCCTTTGGCTAAAATTGTTGAAATTTTTAAAGGTCGTGATGGTGTTTCCCGTGTTGCGAAGGTTAAAATGCAAAGTAGTGAAGTTGTACGCCCATCTCAACGGTTGTACCGATTAGAAATTTCCGGTAAAATTGCTGAAGTTATAAGAAACGCTCCAATAACAATCAGGCGTGGAAGAGTTATTGTGAAACCCAAAGTTTAAAATTCTCATTTCAAATATTTTTCTGCGCTTCTTGATTATGTAAATTAAAGTGAAAGCTAAAATTTGAACTTCTTATTTTCAATAATTTCTTCTTTTAAGTATGTGATTTTTTTATTATATATATATATATATATTATATTAAGTTAAAGTTACATTTTTGCGGGGGAGGATGTTGCGTCATCCAACCTCCCACTGGAGTGCTTAAGCGCACCCAAGCAATCTAACTGTAACCTTTGATGTTCAGTCAGTAGGCAGTCTAGTTCTGTTTTCGTGTTGTGCTGTGTTGTGATATGTCCGTCCATTAAATGTTTTAGTAGTCAAAAGAAGTGTCTTCAACCTGTTGCTCTACTGACACAAAATCTCTTTTCCATCAATCTCTGTACCTTGTAAATCAGAATCATTTCATTTCTTTTTCAGCTCAATAGAAAAAGCATTCCAAAACAAAAATGTTTCAGAAAATTTGAAAGTAGAAATTCTGTTGAATATTTAGGATGAAAAAGCCAGTTAAGTGAATCTTTTTACTATTATTGTCAGTCAGGCTAAGTGAAGAATTTTAAATCTCTATGCAAGCTAATAGTTTCAAGCAGAATTTTCAAAATTCTTGATCAAAAATGAATGACTCACACTGTGGTAAAACAAGGTGAACATTATTTTAAACCTCATGAGCTCAGTCAGAAATGTGACTTTTTCTTATCATTGAAAAGTAGATGTAAAGTCAGATAAACAATAAGATAGTAGCAGTGGAAATAAAGATATATGAGAAAAAAATTTCTAAATTGGCATTCTGATAAAACCGTTTCTAAAGTGTTCGTATTAGAAATAAAAAATTCAAGTTGCATTATATGTAAGAATAGTGCCAATAAAGAAATTTTCTGTACAAGAAAGAATTGAAGTAGTGAAATGGAATTATTTGTTTTTCCATTGCTTGTTACCACATAAAATTTCCAATTGTTGCTCTGATAGAAATTGTTTATGCAGGAAATTTCATAATCAAATGCTGTATTTTTCATGTGTGGGAAATAGCAATTCCAGTTCACCAACCAAAAGTATTGCAATTCATAAACCAGCTCATAACAAGAATGTAGTGCAGAACCAAATGGTAAAAGAAACAGCAGCCAATAACCAGTCAAGATAGTTGCACTGAGTTTTCAAAAGAGCCAAAGTAAAATTGACTTTTTTAGTACTGTTCATTGTTCAGAATTTGTGGAGGTTCGATGTTTACTACATAGGAAATCAATATTGTTTGTTTACGAAAAAATGCATAGAACGACTTCAGTTAAGATTGGAAAGAATCAATGCAGTTGTTTCATGTGTTTATTATGGTGGTGAATAATTGAGTGAAATTAATTAATGAATTGTAAAAGTTAGTGGTCAACACATTCATTGGTGTTACCCCCAACAAGGTCATTGAGGCACATATGGAGGTATTAACGTTTCCATCCCCAGCTGATGGAAAGATACGCTTACTTTTAGGAGCTGGAGAATTTTATTAATTTTTTAGACCTGGACAACTACATGATTTAAATTCGTCGTTGTTGTAGAATACATTTTTTGGCTATATTGCCAGTGGTAATGTAGATGAGGTGAAAGAGAACAAAGTTCATTGTGGATTGATTTTAGATGTTGATTTGAAATGTATTCTGAGAATATTCTGGGAAGTTGAAAATGTAGATAATGGAGACACTAAGAGTCTTTGGGAGGCCTAGTTGTGCAAGGAGCATTTTGTGAAAACCCATAGGAGAAATGGGAGGAGGGGTATGTGCTTACAAAGCCTTTGAAAGAAGATCCCACTTTTTCGATGCATTCAAAGGTCATTGTGATAAAAAGACCTAATATGTTACGAAATCGTCTGTTGAAGGATTCAGATTACTTGTAATAATATTTATATTCTATAAGAGAATACAAGGAGTTAAATCACTTGGAGAAAGTTGAAGAGACAACCAAGCCATCTTCTTATTACATACTAAACCCCGGAATCCTTCGTCCAGAAAAGTCAACCACTAAACTTCATGTAGTATTTAACGCACCATCTCCTAAAACTAACAGCTTTAGTTTAAATGACATTTTGATGAAAGGAGAAGCTATTGGGGACATATTCATGACCATTACTGGGTTTTGGCAACACAAATTTGCCTTTACCACCAATTTGGAAAAGATGTATCGGCAAATACTCAACGAATTTGATCAACATGATCTTTTGAAAATGCTACGGAAAACAAATTTTGATGATGAGCCTGCCGTGATTAAGTTGGTAAATTGCAACTTAAGAGATTTCGTATGCTCCCTTTCTTGCCATAAGAACTCTTAAACAATTGGCTATAGACAAGAATTCCAGATTTCCCTTAACATCTGAAATTCTACTGCATGGCACTTACATGGATGGCACAGTCAGTGGCTCTTCAATGCAAGAGGATGCCAAGAAAAGATGGTGTCAACTTATAGAAACTAAGCAATCAAAGGGATTGAAATTATATAAATGGCTTACCAATTTTTAGAATGAATCAAAGTCATCAGAAGATAGTTTATAAATTCAATAAAGAATAAGAAACAAAAACATTGAGAAATCTATGGAACTATCATAAAGATTGTTTTGCTTTTTGAGTAGATATCAAGCTGAATTAGATATATACTGAAAGAAAAGTATAGTCAACTATTGCCAAAATATTTGACCCACTTGGTCTTTTGGTTGCGGTAATAGCAATTTGGCTTCAGCCAAAATGATCATGCAAGAGCTATAGTGTATATACTTTGATTGGAATAATGATCCACCTGAATCAGAATATCAGGCATTGTTTCTTAATTGCTCTCGAAACATTAGATTAAATTTTGATAAACAGAAGAGTAGTTCCTTGATCAGTCAACAAGTGTAGAGTTCCATGGCTTAGCAGAAACGCCAGAATGTTGCTATGGAGTAGTTGTGTACTAAAAATCAGCTGATGCACAAAGAAATACTATGATCAAATTAGTTGCTAGTAAATCTTGAGTAGCACCAATTCTAAACTTGACAATTCTCAGGCTAGAATTGAAATCCACAATCTTAATGTCAAAACTTATGAAAAAAAAAAGTCACTAGTGTCTACTATTGGTTGGATTTGACTATTGTGCTTTTGTGTTCCAGAACAAATGAATAGGCTTTAAAAAGTTCATCCAAAATAGAGTAGTGATGATTTAAAAAAAGACTAGAACTAAATACAGGCATCATGTATCCTCAGAGCAAAATCCAGCTGACACCTCATCTCGAGATATACACCCCGAGAAATTCGAAACTTGTGACTTATGGTGGAATGGACTTGAAAGTTCTTGTTGACAATAACAACTCTAATCATCTGGTTATAGTATTCACTTGGGCATACTACAAGTCCTCTCAGCAGAAACGAGTTGAAAAAAGATGAGAGTTTCCTGGTTAAAGTAATGCAGCATCAAGAATTTGCTGAAGATATTTAAAACCTGCAAATAAAAGATTTGTTTCTCAAACATTATATTAAAAAGCATCATCAGATTTTAGATGATGATGGTATTTTGTGGGTTGGATGCCGACTAAAAAATTGTAATTTAAGTTTTGTTTCAAAACTTAAATTTTAAATTTATTATTTAAAAGATAATAAATTTACTACAAATATTTTAGAGTATTATCACAAGAAGTATTTGCATGTTGGTGCTTTGAATTTATTATAAATTGTTCAAGAAAAGTTTTAGACACTAAGTGATCATACGATCTGTTGTAATGTAATTCATCAGTGTATTCCGTGTTTCACATCAAAATCAATAATATCGGGTCAATTAATGGGCAGTCTACCTAAAGACAAAATATTAGTTGATTTCTTTTTAACTTGTACTGGTGTAGTGCTTAGCATTCCATTCATGATTAAATATAATAATCAACAAAAGAATACACTACATAAAGTGTATTTGTATGTTTCATAACAAAGATCATTCATTCCGAAATTTTGTTAAACTCCCAGATGTCAAGTTTGTCAATTCTTAAGATTGTCAACTCTTTAAAAAAATTCCTTGTGAGAAGAGGCAAATATGCAAAGTTATACTCCAACAATGCAATAAGTTTTAAGGGTTCCAATAAGTAATTAAAAAGTTTCTTTAATGAAAACTCCTGATGATATTCTGGCTAATTATTAATCTTCAGAAATAATATATTGGAAATTCAGCTCCCCTAGGACACCTCACTTTGATGATGTTTGAGAGGAAATATTTTCTTACTGTATATTACTTGTAATATTTATGTATTTAATTCAATTTTTATAACATGTTGGGAGGGAGGAGTTATGTGTTTTTCCCTACTCTGTCATATAATGTGACTCAATGTGATGATGTGTTCCCCCCCTACTGTGTTGTGTTGTAATGAAAGTGTTTGTCTGACATGGTATGGTTATTTTGAGGAATAATACTGTAGAGATAATTAACAAAATGAATGTGTTATATAAGGAGTATATAGTTCAAGTTAATCATTGTGTAGCCTATTTTGCACAAACTATTTCATTCAAAAAAATTTAATACTACGAGAATCTATAACCTCATCTTAACAAAGCTTGGCAGAACAAGGAATAAAAATAACTTTTATTTGCATTTTAAAAAAAGGAACTGTAATAATTAAAATATTTTATATAATTATTAAAATGTTTTAGCTAATTTATTTACAAACTTCTAAAGAGAAAAAAAAACTGTCATCAATTTTTGTAGTTTGATTTTAAGTTAGTTAATTCATCTATGAAGTTTTTTTCACTTTTCCTAAATTTTTTGTCATGTTGAGAATGTCAGTTTTATTTGTTCATGGTTTTGACATGCCTTTAAATAATATTATATTGACATAATATCGTCAGAATCTTAATTACTTACTAAAATCTCTAATGACTTTGAGTATCTAAACATATTGACAAAAATTTATTTTTCTAATTAATATTATTATTAGTAGTAAAAATAGTAAGTCATCTTAGAATTCTTTCCTTCACATTTCATTAGCTTGAATGAACAAAATATTATGGTCTGGAAGTGTGGCAAATGGCCAAATTGACTTCCTTCAACATATTTTTTTAAATAGGGCAATTTGAACAGTCCTTAAAAAAAGCCCAAATCCTCTTAATGCTCAATAAGGTTTTCATAACAATGCCATTTCATGAAACTTCTCCAAATTACACAGAAAATAAAGGTGATATGCAGTATTTCTATTGCAGCACACCTTATCTATTTACAGAACTTGTAAAGCAAACCAAATCAAAAATTTATTTTCTTTACTCCCTCCCCTTCCCCCCAAATGAATATATATTTTGCTTAATTTTCAAGGACCAAATGAAAAAAAAATTTCAGGAACCCTGAGGTAAGCAAAATAAAATTCAAGGAATTTGCATGGATTTTTCAAAAATTTTGAGAACAATGCATGCTTTTTCATTCAAAAGGAAAATAATATTTTCATATATTCAGTGACTATATTATCAGTGTCCAAAGAAGTTCAGTTCTCTGCAATAATATTACAGATTGATTAATCACTGAACTAAATTTTTGCTTGAAAATGATATTTGAAAAATATTTCATATATCTAGCAATTCAAGATTTAAGAAAATGAAGAATACAGAATTACAGCTTCTCTGAACATTAAATAGGAACAATAACCATATCAGAGATCAAAGCCATTTTAAGCCAATTCTTCAATAAATATTGTTCACCATTAATTTACCACATTCAGTAAGATCACATATATCAAATACACGAAATAGAAACAATACAAACCTTGTTTCTTTATCCTTGGAATGATATTTTTACTGAAATGAGAGTAACTAGCAATAGATTCCTCTTCTCCTGATACACCCACATGGCATTCATATATTTTAAAACTATCAGGTCTCTTTGGTTTAGGATGTTTGAAAATATATCTCTGAAATTTAAAATAAGTTAGATAGTCATATAAAGACAAGAAATTCTATCAAATGGCATTTTAAAGTAATACGTTTAAGCCTTATTACAAACAACCACAATTAAAAAATTCATTTTCTGCAGTAGAATTTTGAAATAATAAAGAGAACATTTCTACTTTCACAGGAAGGCAAACATTATTCCTTAAGCTTAAAATATAATTTCTAAATACAAATGTACATTTAAATTGTGAAATAGCATAAACAAAAGAAAAACTTTAAAATTCAAAATTATATGTTCATTTAATGTATTACATCCTATTACCAATATTTAAAACTTATTTTTCCCAGAAAAGATTTGTATCAAATAATCATAATGAAGGTAATTTTTCATGATATTCTAAAATGAATTTCATCATTTGAATCATAACTGTAAATATGAACAATACTTGACATGGAATTCCATCTCCATGCCACATCACTTGAGGATATTTAGCGTAATGACGACAGAATTAATGCTCACAGATCCATATGCAAAACATATTGTTGTTCAAGGGAGTATTAATTCCAAAGTCTGAAAACTCAAATTTTTCACAATTCTGAACATTTCCCCTTCATTTGAAATTGCAATTCAGGTTTTTATAAAATTTATAATAGAAAATTACAATTTCTGTTTCAAAAATACAAAAGTATATTTTTTATTCATTTAAATATGCAAAATATTGTAAATAAACAGATTTTTCTTTTTTTGAGGCTCTACAAACATGTATTAAATTTTATGTTAAATTTTTTTAAGCTTAGCAATGGTTCTTATTCAAAGCTTTATTTATATATTAAATCCTTAATGGTTATACTGTATCAATATATTCGAATATAAAAGTTTCAGATGGAAAAAAATTATTTTTGATGTACATAAAAAGTAAAAAAGTATCATATTTCCGAGCAAAGCATGATAAACAAATTTTTTAAAGATAAGAAAGACTCTATCGTTAGAATATTTTGAGGAAAATATCAAATTGATAGGAATGCTCTCAAGATGATGAAATCATTCATATTTAGCATAAATACAGAAAATATGTTGAACAGCATTGGTACAACACAGAAGAAAAAAAGGAGTCACCCAGCTTTTCTCTAGTAATGTTTATTGTAAAATTCTAAAAAAAAAAAAAAGGAGGGGTACTTTTAAAGAACTTGATGTATTCTTCAAGATTTTTCAATTAAAAGTTTCATGAGGAGCGATCTTTATATTGAAATAAAAGCCCAATTCAAAATTTCCAATGGCAAATTAATTTTTCTCAAATTTTAAAACTACATCGAAAGCTATTTTTAGCAACCAAGTTTTATAAGTTTAAGTATATTCATTTTGAAACTAAAAGCTAACAATATTTTGACTTTCTAATTTTAAAATTATTCATATCTTAAAAACTTATAAAGTTATTGACCAAAATTGTCTTTGGGTATAAAAATATAAATAATGCTATACATATAGCATACATATTCAACATAAAAGATTTTTAATATGTAAAAATATATATATAATTAGTTTTAAATTTTTAAATAGCTAAAAACAAATTTTGTCCTAATTCAAAAGGCAAGGTCATTTCATGAGGACATACACAATTTTAAGTCATTCCTAAAAGTAGTTTTCATGTTATAATAAGTTTTCTTTGTTATTCTTGAAACAATAAGGGTGCATTCCTAAATTTCAAAATATTGGCAGCTGTTTATTTAGCACTGAAGTGGCTGATTGTGTAAATTATGAAACAAACATTTTCTGCATTGTTGTAATATTAAAGCAAAGAATAGGAAATTAAATTTTAAAAAATTGTTTAATTGCATTATTAGTTTGATAACAATCTGTGCTTTCATATTCAGAGAATAGTCTGTCATTGTAATAAACTAGAATTTTTATCTTTCAGTTTGTATTATGACATTTACATTATATAACAAATTTCAGAAAAATGGGAATTTTATAATTATTACTTTGGGGATTTAACTATTTAATTTTATACATTCTCACAAATAATTTCTCTTAATAATTTATGAATAGTAAACTACATGTTATCTAAAAAGAAAAGGTTCATTTATGTTTGTTTTAATTTACTGAGTATTTCTTACACACATCTCAAATTTTCTAAGATTAATTTAATGTAATTATAATTACTGTAAATTAACTTGTAATTACAATTTCTGTAAATTAATTTGTAAATATAATTAGTAAAATTGTCTTTATAATAATATTGAAATTTTAATTATAATTTGTGTTTATAATTATATTAAACTGTAATTATAATTAAATTGTTTATGTTCTTGTTTCTAATGGCACTTGCCTCAGACAAGTTGTTATGCAGTCAGCAATTTTAAGCTGAAAGTGCATCTCTGGTTTTAAGTAATGCCAACTAGGGCCAAGAGTACATCTTAGCTAATCCTGCATTGCATCTGCTTGCACAGCCTCCTTTTATGGGGGGGGGGGGGTACATTCACATATCTCACTGAGCAGATGAACAGCCATGCCCGAACTAGGACTCAAAACCAGGACACCCAGATCACGGTGAAGATGGGCCAGGATGTTGGCTAAAGTGTGTAATCTTCTTAAAATGTAATTATACTTAATTTAAGTGCTTACAATTATATCAAACTGTAATTATAATTTATAGTTATGTGAAACTGTAATTATAATTTATAGTTATGTAAAATTGTAATTATAATTTAATCATTTATAATTAAATTAAAGTGTGATTATAATTCATCAATCATTTGTAATTATAATTAATTGTAACTATTTATAATTTTTTTTATGTTTAGTTATAATAAATTGTAGTTGAAATCATAAATAATATATTTAACTTCATATCTTTTATTCCTACAACAAAACTTCCTATTTCGGTGTTTTCAGCAGAATGGAGAATTAGGTACAGATGCAATTTAAATGAACATCAAATGATCTTGAATATTTATTTCTTGAAAAGAACAAAGATAATTCTAAAATTTTCATTATAAATATTTTGTCAAGAATCTAATAGCAAGTTTTTTTACCATGTATATGCAAGCTTTAAAAGTAAGGTTTAAAAACAAATATCGATTTACAAATATTGATGTTTTAAGAATATCTAGATCTTATACATTTATAAATGGAAACAACCCCTAAACAGAACATGTCAAATATCATCTAATATAATTATATTATATTATTCATTACAATAAAGAAAATTGTTCTCCAGATATTTTTTCAAAGAGAAAATCTGTTCTTATTAAAAAAGGGTGTTGCCATTGGAAAAATTCAAAGCTAATATAATTTTAAATAAGTAAGCAGCCCTTCACTTTTAGACACATCTTTTACCATTCATTACTAGCTTTTTAAATGATAATTTTAGTTTTCACATAGGGTGATTGCAAAATAGATCTGGATTGCTCCACCCCCTGCCCCCCACCATAGCAGCATTTAAGTTGCAACAGTGAAGCTGAAATTTTGAAATAACAAAAAAGCAGTTGAAATACATTTTTTTTATTTGTTAATCTGGTTTGGAAATAAATTATCATTTACTTTTTCATTAGTAGAAATATTGTGAAGAGGAAAAAGGTGGTATCAGAAGGAAGAGATGAAATATGAAACTAAAGCATACTGTGAGCTTAAACATATATATATTTTATATTTAGCCGTTACTGCTTAACATATTCTCCCACTGTACCTCATATACATTTTAACAAATGCAATATATTTTTAAACTTAACAATTGTTATTAAAAAATGATAAATTTATTACTACTGAATAAGTGACATAATTAATGTTTTTTTTTTCAATAGTGTTGCAACATTTATTTTTGACAGAAAAAATGTGTAATCATTACAAATTTTGTAAAACTAAGTTATTATCTTTCTCTCTTAGTTTTTCCCTTTCCCAGTTCTTAATAATAAAACTAACTCACCTCATTTGGAGGAGGATTCCAGAATCGTTGGTCATAAAGTACAGCTTTTTCAGGTTGAACTACATAAGTCGCCCAAGGAGATAAACGATCTTCCATTTTGCCATTTGGAGTTAAAATAACAAGCTGTTAAAAGAAAAAAAAATTATTATATAGTTTGTTCCACATAAGTTTTTCATAAAAAAATTTTTTAAGTATATTCTATCTCGCATACTTTAATGTTACTGTTATGTGGGATAGGACAAGATCCATCTGGATTTGGAGGTATTTCCAGTTCCCACTTTCCAAAATCAAGCTTCTTGAATGGATAACTTACTCTTTTCCACTCATCTAAAAGGATGACAAAACAATAAATAAACAATATATATTAAAATGTAAATGTATTCGAATTGTCTAAATTGTCTACAGCAGATATTAATTTATCATGTGCCAATACAAATTTTGATGAGTAAGTTTGTTTTTTAAAGTTCTTTATAATATTGTGCATAATCAAGATGTTTGAAAAATGAAAATGCCTCATCAATGAAAAAGAAAATTACTATTTTAAGGAAGAAGCAAAATCAATGTCATTGTAAATGAACTAGAATTCTTGTGCCCCTATGTGAATATTAATGTTTTCAGAGCTTGTATTTCTATATTACAGTAAAAAGTTTCAATGTTGACAGAAAATTCTTGGCAGCAGTTAATGATCCATTCTGAAAATGCAGATTGAGAAAATTAAGATAAGAATTTTTAATTTATTCTTTTAAATTATTAGTAAATGTAATTTAATTTAATTCATGAATTAAAATAATATAATTATCTAAATTATCTAGTTTTGAATGCCTATCGATACTTTACAGATAATTTAAAATCACTGTTATTTATAACTGAAAATTAAATACTGCTTGTACACAACAAATGTAAAACACAAAACTTTAAATAGCCCAAAAATAATTTAAATCTTATATAAAATAATTCCTTAACAAAACTTAAAAGACAATGAAGTGGAAAACAAAAATAGATGAAAGTAAATAAATAGAATAATATATAAATAAAAGAAATATATATGCAAACATAAATAAAAACATGCATACAAACATATAAGCCACTATACACCTAACTAGACGATAATGTTTGTCTTGCTTGGAGTTGAGTAGGGAGGAAGGAAGGAGGCTTCAAGTGAAGGCTGCGTTTGTTTTCATGTTTGTTGTTCAGGTCTTTGAAAAATGAGGAACTAATTGTTTTACAAATTAGTTTTTCAAATTTCAAAAGAAAAGTTTTGTTGAGAGTGTTTCCCTAACTGCTTTTCTGGTATGGTTTTTCAGTTTTTGCGGAGACCACTAAGCGTTTTCGTCTTCTTTTTTTCTGAAGTGCAAAGGATTTTGCCACTCTTGTTTCTACAAATTAAAAGATCCGATTTTTCTGGGGTTTTTTTTCTTTTATTGGTTTTTGTGGCTGTATCTCTTGATTCTGGCCGCATCTAATTAGGTTCTTCGTTAATTAGATGCGTCTAATTAACGAAGAACCTAATTAAATACAAGAATAGGAAAATAAACTATAGCTTAGTTAATGAATGTTGGACTTATGAAAAAGCTAAAAGCGCAATTGATAGGGGATGCCCAAATATTAAATTCTGTATAGATAGCATGAATGGTTCGTCACCATGGATTAAAACAATAATAATTAATACCACTTTCAGACCACTTACTCATACAGAAGACACTTTCTCTTTAAACAAAAAATTAATTCTAATCACCTGTCACTTAAATATAGTCCAGCTTTGTAAATGACTTTCTAGAAGCAAGGATACGTATCATAGATACGAACATTGTCACTAAATATATCATTCGTGATATAGATACAGATTTTAACATTGTAGACATTAATGCAGAACTATATTAACAGGACATTATTTTACAAAAAATAGTGAAATTCAGAAAGCAAGAGACGTCAGACCCCATATCAATTGTCCTAATCGAAGAACTGGGGAAAACAAACCGTTCTGAAATAAAGATCGGGGGACTAATCTTTAAAGTAACAAAATTTATTGAGAATCCTAAGCTTTGTTTTAAATGCTTAAGATTCGGTCATACCCAAACCGATGTCATAAAGAAAAAAGATGCAGAAATTGCGAAGGAACTCATGCAGAAGAGAGTAGTTTACCAACCAAATGTTTTAAATGCGTAGAAGCCCAGAACGCACTATATAAAAATTGCAGGTAATACTCTCTAGAAAAAAATAATAAAATTGGTTAGAGATAAAGACATATCTTTCCTCTAAGCAAGAAAGATAGCGAAATCACAAATTTTTGAACAAAAAATTTAAGACCAAATGCCGATTCAGGGTACGGTAAACCCTCAAAAGGACATTACGGATCTTCACTCGGCCTTAAAAGATTTAACAAAACTAATTTCCGCTCTTCTACCCCAACAAATTGAGATTCAAAGGGCAACTATCGTCGCTCTAAAATCGCCTTATTGGAATCGAATCTTGAATATAACCAGGTTATCAGTCCTGGTGTTGTACACGACCAACAGTCACACGCCAAAATAAATCCTTTCAGTGTTGAGAAGGATTTCAAGGACATCGGTTAATTTCTTTGAAAAGACATCCCATCCCACTTCCTTATATTATAGTTTATATTATAAAATATATTTTATATATGTTATATAAAATATATATATTTTATATTATACTATAAAATATAATATATATTATATTAATAGATAGATAGATATTACACACACTGAAGTAACAAAAGTCATGGGATGACTGTTAATATCGTGTCGGTCCTCCTTTTGCACGGCGAAGTGCAACAACTCGACGTGTCATGGAGTCCACAAGTCGTTGGAAGTCCTCTGCAGGAATATTGAGCCATGCTGTCTGTATAGACATCCATAATTGTAAAAGTGTGGATGGTGAAGGATTTTGGGCACGAACGGACCTTTCGATGATGTCCCATAAATGCTCGATGGAATTCATATCGGGCAATCTAGGTGGCCAGATCATGCGCCGGAATTGTCAAACCAATCGCGAACAGTTCTGGCTCGGTGACATGGAGCATTATCATTCATAAAAATCCCATCGTTGTGTGGGTACGTGAAGTCCATGAATGGCTGCAAGCAGCTGAACATAACCATTTCCAGTTAATGATCGGTTCAGTTGCACCAGAGGACCGAGTCCATGCCATGTAAAAACAGCCCACATCATTATGCAGCCACCATCAGCTTGAACAGTGCCTTGCTGACAGTTTGGGTTCATGGCTTCGTGGGGTCTGCGTCACACTCGAACTCTACCATCAGCTCGTAACAACTGAAATCATGACTCATCTGACCACGCCACGGTTTTCCACTGGTCTAGGGACCAGTCGATATGCTCACGAGCCCAGGAGAGTCGCTGCAGGCGATGTCGTGCTGTTAGTAAAGGCACTCGAGTCGGTCTTCTGCTGTCATAGCCCAAGGAAGACAAATTTCGCCGCACAGTCCTATCGGACACGTCCCTCGTACGTCCCACATTGATTCCTGCAGTTATTTGACGAAGTGTTGCGTGTCTATTAACATTGACCATTCTACACAGACGTCGGCGGTCTCCGTCGTTAAGAGCAGGTGGTCGCCCACTGCGCTGTCCATGATGGGATCTGATGTCTGAAATTTCATACTCTCGGCACACTCTTGATACTGTGGATCTTGGAATGTTGAATTCACTAACGATGTCCTCAATGGAGTGACCCATGCGTCTAGCTCCAACTAACATTCCACGTTCAAAATCTGTTAATTCTCGTCGTGCCGCCATAAATCACGAAAACCCTGTTCACATGAATAACTTGAACACAAATGAAAGCTCTGGAAAACGAACTGCGCATTTATACTTTTTCGCTGCGATACTACTGCCATCTGTATATTTGCATATTGCTATCCCATGACTTTTGTCACTTCAGTGTATATTATATATATATATATATTCCTTATCTTTCCATGCAGTTTGTGATAGGAATGTTAGGGGGGGGGGTCAAAAATAAGATCCCTTGGCTGCAGGCCCCGCCTTTTTTGTCAGCCCAATGTTTAATTTTGCAAGAAACTTGGCTAAATGCTTCTTCTGTTTTCGGTTTAAAAGGGGGAAAAGTCTTTCGAGCTGAAAGGCAAATGTCTGCTAGAGGAGGATTATTGATTGTAGTTGAAAAAAACATCCCGGCTCAAGTTATTTCATTCACCCTTCCTCCTTCATCAGTGGAGGTCTTAGGAGTTAAAATATCGATTGGTTCCAATTCTGAATTCCCACTTACTATTCTAAATCTTTACACTCCTGTTGGTAAATTTGAAGATGGTTAGAAACTTTGTTTCCGCAAATCTCTCCTCCTTTCGTTTTACTGGGGAATTTAATATACACCATCCAGTACTAAGGAGTGATCATACATCTTCCGACGCAAATTTGGTCCTGGATTGGATTAGCAACAAACAAATGTGCCTATTAAATATGAAACATTTTACAAGATATCAGTGGATTCAAGCTCCTTCATTATTAGATTTATCCATATGCTCTGCTGAACTTTTCAGTAGAATTGGGATAGAGATATCTCACGATTTGTATGATAGTGATCACTGTCCCATTTTTATTTCCCTTTGCAATCTTGGTGAAAAAAATCGATATACTCGGAAATATACAAACTGGTGTCAATTCTCAAAAAAGGTCAATACCCGATTAAAACGTCAAGGGGTTGTTTTTTACCTCGATAGTCTTGTTAAATTCTTCTAGGAAAGTGCAAATTCGTCATCATACCCATTTTGTAAATCAGTTCACTTTCATTACAGTGGTGGCATGTGAAATATAATTACCTAAAGCTCTTAAAAGAAAGCTATTTAAAAAGGCAAAATCATACCCTTCTAGTCTAAATTGGATTGTATATAAGGAACTGGGGGAAAGGCTAAGGAAATACTTCAAGAACAGAAAAGCAGCTTTTAGGAGAAAACATGTCAGGTGGTTGCTTCTTCCCATCAGGCATTTCGTATCGTTAAAGCCTTACTTAACAAAGATGAGACACCTAGCCCATCTAATCATGTTCTCACTTAGGGTATTACTCTGAGAACACCGATCACTCAAACTAATGGAAACGAAACTAGTTTAATTATGAGAGCCCCAAAAGAAAGAATTCCTTTGGATTTTTCGGTTGAGGATCCTAAAGAGGTAATGATATAAGGAGTTTGGATTGCCTGTTTTCTCTAAGAGAATTTCAAAACGCAATAAAAAGAAAAATTAAACCCCCTAGCATAGACCAAATAAACCAGAAAATGTTGTCTTGTCTCACCGGCGATAATATAAATAAAAATTTTGGCATATTCAATTACTTATAAACAAAGACGATTGTCCCAGAAAGCTGGAAAATTATAAAAATAATTCCTATTTTGAAACCCAAGAAAAATGCAGCAGTGGCCTCATCCTACAGACCCAATGTATTAACATCTGTATTGGATACGATTTTCGAAAGGATTATTTTGAATAGGGTCTTGCACTATTATTTGGAAAAGAGTTCTCTCTCTCTCCTTTTCATGCTGGTTTCCTTTCGTACAAAGGTTGTGACACCTATCAACCTTACTCAACAAAATTTTAACAGCCAGAACTCAGAAGAAGCTAGCATATGGTTTATCTTTTGATATAAAGGCGGCGTATGATAATGTCTGGCACGGTGGATTAATGCTCAAAATTTTACAATCAGGGATTAAGGGTAAGACTGCCCTGTGGATATCTCTTTTCCTACAAGACAGAAAGGCCTTTGTATCTTGGAGAGGCGTGTCGTCTTCTCTATTTAAGCACGAAAGGGACGTCCCGAGGGGAAGCGTTCTTTCTCCGTTTCTATTCACAGTTTTTATGAATGGCATTTATAGTGTATTACCTAAAGATGTTAACTGTTTTATTTATGCGGATGATATATTTTTGTTGGTGGTGGAACATACTATTGATGCAATTAAAAACAAGATACAGTTCTGTGGTTCAAAGCTGGAAAGATGGTGTAAGTAATGGCATAAAGATATTGCTCCTCGTAAAAGTAATAAATCTTTCATCTCGAAAATCCCCAGTTGGGTTCGATGTCTAGTTTCAAGATAGTAGTACCCCTTGGTCAAATAATGTTCGTTATCCAGGCATTCAGTTTGCTGCTACCATGTCCTTTCGATCACATATTGATGGGCTAAAAATTAAAGAATTTAAAAAGTTAAACGCGATTAAAAGATTGGCCGCTCCTGGATGGGGTGCAAACGCATCTAATTTGATAAAAATCTGTAACGCATGCATAACTCAATCCATTGAATTCGGTGCAATATGATAGGTATGGCTAACAAAGCTGCTTTTACATCTTTACAAACGGTACAAAATAACATCCTTCGTTTTGCACTTGGTCTTTCATGATGGACACCTCTATCCATACTATATAAAATCTAAAATAAACATGAAATTAAGATTCAAAAAAAAATAATAATAACATTCTTCGTGAAACCTCAGCACGAGATTTCACATACGTATCGAGATCACTATCCGAAGTGGAATGTATAGCATCTAATCGCATTTTCCAAAGACTTCCCTGCGGAAGCACATTAGAATACTGCCGCTTTGAAAATGTGTCCCTGGACTAAATAATCCCGATAACGGTTCCGGTAAGATGGGAAGACTGTAAGAAGTTCTTTTTCAAGACACACGATTTGAAATTTCAACAAAGAAACTTAGACCCAACTATCATAAAAAAATTTTATGCCGAGTTTAAATTTCAGCTTCCACCCCCACTCCCATGGAAAAATTATATTGGCGACAGATGCATAAAAAAAAAAAGAGAATTCTACAGAAGTGGCAGCCCTAAATTGCTCCTCGAATGTGGAAATTAAGGGAACGATTCACAACATCAACTCAGTGTTTTCAGGGGAGGGCTATGTTATAGCTCTGACTGTAATGAACTTTGTTAGAGCATAAAGATTATATTCTATTGACCAACAGTTTGTCTAATATAATAGCCCTGAGATGCCTAGAATTCCATTCTTCGAGGAGTGTTCTTTTTGTGTCCCCGGCTATATATATATAAAGATATGCTTTAAAGATATGTTCCTCATTGGAGCTGATATACACTCCCGCACATGTGGGAATTACTGAAAACGAGCTAAGCAAGCTTTGAAGTCCCTTTATGTCTGTGACTGGATCTCACCCGAGGATACAAGTTTGGATTTTGATAAAATTGTTAGACATAAACAAAATTTAGAATGGGTTAAATCTAAATATTATGAGAAATTAAAATGGCTTGATGCTTTTAATTTTAAAAAACTCAATTTATCTAGACGTAATGAGGTATTAATTTTTCGATTAATATCTAGGACCCTTCCAGTTAATGCAGTTCTTTATAAATGTAGGTTCGTTGAATCACCAAACTGTGCCCAGTGCCAAATTCCAGAAACTTGTGAGCATTATGTTCTCTCTTGCCGTAAATATGAGGTAGCTAGAGATTCTCTTCGTGCGAAGTTGGGTTATATTCCACTGTCATTAGATTGGATTTATGATTTATCCATTCAGGGTTGTCATAAAGTGAAGGCTATTTTAGCTTTCTTGATTAATACTGGCAGATTTTAAAATTTCTTGTGATATTCGTGTTTTTCACTTTTGTTAACCCGGCATAAGCTAAGAATTAATTCAGGAGCATAAGCCGGATAATAAACCTCCATCCATCCATGCATCCTTCCTTCTTAATTAGACAAAGAATTGAAAATCAAAATTTTCAGTTTGAAAATAAAACTGCTAAAAAGCACACACAGATAGAAATTCAAAAGAAAAAATAAATACATATTTTTAAAAAAATTTAAAGTGAAAAGGCAATAAAAGAGGGTGAATATTAGGGAGCAGAAGAAAACAAAAGAAAATATTAATAATAATGTAGTTTAATAGAAGATCTAAAACTTCCAGACTATGTAAAATAACATTATTTACACATAAATAGGAGCAAATTCTGAAAGTTACATTTTGTTTAAATCTTTACATAAAAATCATTTATACACAATGTTTATTTTTAATCAAGTAAAATTGCAAATGAATAAAAGTTGAATTAAATGTTTGTAAATGTATTGTTACAAACGAATGTTAGATAATATGTTTCTAAAGGGAAGTACTCGAAAAACCAGACGTTGCCTCTGGTCAGGGCCTGACTAAGGCAGGGGCATACGTGGCAATTGCCTCGAGCCCCCACATTAGTGGGGGCCCCAAATTGAATAAAAATTTTATTTTATGCTTCCTTTTTTAGTGAATGCTCTTCATTACTAAAAAAGTAAAGCAGAGGGGGGGCACAAAGATATTTTTGTCCAGGACCCCAACTAAGCTAAGTTGGGCCCTGCCTCTGGTGGAAGTTGGGCCTCAACTCTCTTTCAACCTTTACTTTTAAACAATTTACGAGCCAAGTTTACAGAAATAAATTGTATCTCCATAATTTCCTTTGAAACTTGAAATTTTTTGACATTTATTAATAGGAGATCATTTTGAATGCTGGGGTGACAGCCATTGTTGCTAAAAATCCCTTAACCTTCCCCACCATCAATCAATCAATCAATCCATTTTTAAAGAGTATTCGTAATAAAAAAAATTTTGCAATTATAGCTTCAAAATTTTCCGAAATCCAATAATGCTATGTAATGTCAAAGAATGTCATTCTGAAGCATTAAAATTTCAAACTCTACCAACATTTTTAGTTTTTTTACTGAATGCTGAAAGTTCAAAAATTCACAAATATGAAATGTTACTTATAAAACATACTGTTTAAGAGTTCCTATTATAAATTGTTTCTTGTACAAGCTATTATTTTTACAGTAACTGACACTTTTTTCAATTTCCATGTTAGTAAAATAGTGTTAATTATAGCTGTAAAGTGTGTTTAATTATTAGTTACCCAAGTTGCTTTAATAATTTTTAGAGAATATTTTACTTTACTTCAAATAATATTAAGTACATTGAAGTTTATACAATACATTTATTTAATCTAATAAAAATTTATCTATGCATAAATTCATTGCATACAAAATTTATGATATGTACATATTTTTTTATTCTCAGTGTCTCATTCTATTTATAAATTATAGTACATTCTTAAATAACTCCTTCCAGTAAACTCCTAAATCATTAGCAATCCTAAAATCATTGGTACTGCCACAGAAAAAGTGTGTTGCATTAATGTTTTAGATTTAAAAAGCATACTAATTTTTTTATTTAAGTCATTTATCATATACTTTTTTTAATTCCATTGCATGCATAAATTTGTGTAATAACTTCAAAAGAGTCAACTAGTCTAAAGCAGTTACTTCAACTAGTCTAAAGCAGTTATCTGATTGTATTATTCTTCAAAGAAAACTGATCAAAACTAAGTTATATTTTGTTAAATAGAACAAATTATTTAAAAATATTGCTACAACATATTCTGAAAGAAAAGAAGTTTGAAAATAGTAAATATTCATATAAGTTTTTATTAATTTATTTATTGTTACATACTTACTTATACTATTCAAAATAATGCAATTATGACTTGAAGGGGGGAAGAAGATCAGTTAAAAAATAAATTGCATCAATTTAAAAATAGAAAACCCCTTCTCTTTTTTCTTTTTTTTTTCTGCTTTACAGAAATATGATCCCTTAATGATACATCTTCATATTAGTGATAAAATTATCCCATTCTGTAATGATTTATTATCTCAAAAGAGATTTGAGCACAGCCATTCTGCAATTTTCCCAATCTACTGAAATATAAAACTTGGATGAAACAGCAAACATCAAATTGCACTGAATTTTTTTGAGCATATTTTTATACATCAGCCAATGTGGAAATGTTAAGAAAGATCTTTTTCTCAAATCTATAACAAAAAGACACAAATCCATTCCTTTTTTTCATTCTGAAAAATGTATCCACATTTGGTCAAGACAGACTTCCAAAAATAAAAGCTTTCACCTTACATCTTTTATACATGAATATTGTGTTACTGATATGACAAATTAAATTACAACAAAAAATAATAATAATAAATGATGAAAGCAAATCCAGAAACAAGTAGTAAATTTTCATTTTACAATTAAAATATCAAATTAAATCAACCAATTCAAAAACTGTTAAAAGTAAAAAGCATTAATATATCTTTTTAATATTTCACTCAATAATTTTTACCGACATAGAAATCTTATTTCCCAAACATATAGTTTTTTGTAACCAAAATCCACAGAAATCAACAAGATAAATATTTAAAATATTACTAAGGAATCAATTTTTTGTTTGATAAACTTTATTAAAAACCAAAGTTAAAAATAATATGTTAAACAAAATATTCTATGTAAAATATTAAGCAGTTGAAAAAAGTTTATTGATGGGATTGGGGTCAAAAAGGATTTTAAAAAATTGTTCAGAATATTATGATTTAAAGGTAAAAAAGAAACTCATATTTTAACATTAGAACTACGAAGATTTACCTCATACCTATTTCTACCAACCGGTCATTTTGACTGGTTTGTTTGTTTAAGTAAACAAAATAATAGAATTCAAGAAATAAAACTATAAATTCATAAGATAATTTAATTTTAAAGAAAAGAAATTATATTTCATTCAACTATTGTAATTACATAACAAATAGTTCCATCATAAGCAATTTCAGTTTGTTGATCTTCACTCTCATCGGAATATGACGGTAATTTTACACCTTTTCTTTTACGTACCTCAAATATGTTCTCTTCTTCACTATCACTGTTTAAGCATACATAGACTTTCCCTTTCTCAAACTGGACCTCTGAAATATTTGTTGATTTACAGTCAACTTCGGATACATCTTTGCATATATTTACTATATCTCGCAGAAATTTTGTTCTTTTCGAACATCTCGGCATTTTCAGGGTAAAAACTTCTAACAGAAAAATCTTAAAATTTTATTTCCCTTTCTAATAATGAAACAAATATTCAATCACAAACCACTTACAATGTGTGCAAGAATAATATGAGATTCTAAATTGAAATTTTATATAGGTTACAATTTTTGATAACTTATCAGTATAGAGGTTACGGACTGACTGTAGAAAGTGTCTTCATATTACAGATTTAATATTTACCAATATATTACATATACATAATATATAGAAAAAGAATTTTTGAATTCCGGAAATTTTCCATATAAACATAAAAAATTCCGGGAATACACAACATGTATTCATATTTCATGACCGATCAAAATGATCGGTTTGTATATTTAGGTATAACACATAGTTATTTCTGAAAATTAGAAGTGTAAGAACAAAATAATTTATTATATTATTCTATACACAAATTTAATAAAAATCATGACATTATCGTAAAATATTAAATAAGACTTAAAGGGGAAATGGTATAAATAAATGATGCAACCGATCATTTTGACCGGTTCGTAGTTCTAGTGTTAAAGAAATACATAAAAAGTTAAAAGTAAATTCTGAAAAATAATCTTTTAAGTATAATTATTTTTAAAATAGTGTAATTAGCATAAGAATTTAAAATTATAAAATTACATTACAATGCTAAATATTTTCATACACACATCATTATTAAGAGTAATTACAAGTTAAGGAATATCATTCATTACTCATAGAGAAAGGAATAAAAATCTGACCTGTTCTATTTAACGTTCGCATATCGAGCTTTTTTTTATTGTAAATATTAAAATCTAGCTGGTACTCATTGTGATGCTGCAACAGAAGAAATAATCTTGGAAATATTGTTTAAAATCTGAAATAGTTATCTTGTTTAATTAGATATAATAGAGTTATGATTATTTTCTTTCAATAGATGAATACATTCATTGAAATTAAATGATGTATGAAGTATCAGTAATATTTATTTTTTTTTTCTTTTAACTTTCGATACAATTATTGTACTATGTCTATACCAAGTGCAAGCAATAAGTTGGCAAAGTTTCATCCAAATCAAATAAAAGGTATGGCAGCACATAAAATATGAACACACAAATATTCAATTTTACATATTAGATAAGGATGCAACTGGTTCCAATAACATTATACTTATTTAAAACTTTAAAATTATTAAGGAAAAGTTAATAGCATACTAAAATCTCCTCGAAGATAAACAGCTTCAGCACCAGGTGCCCATTCCCTGCATCGAATGCCATTGTTTTCTGTTACATGAACACCAAAATGCTTATAGCTGCGACAGAATTCAACCAATCCACCTTCATATTCATTAATTTTATCATAAAGGCTTTTGAAACATCCATATCTGAAAGAAGGGGGGGGGGATCTGAATAACAGAAAACTTAACTCAAAGTCATCAAGTTGGTGCATTATAATATATATATATATATATATATATTACTAAATAGTTTAAACATATAATCATTCAAAAATTAGTACTTATTTACTCCATAATTTTTACAACAAATAAAAAATAATAATGAGCAATTCCGTTATAAGATACACAATTTATTTCATATTTAATAATAAAAAAAATCCAGCATATCTTCATTGTTTTACGAAATCTTCTGAAATCCCACATTTAAACACCCTTAGATAATAAAATTCTCTTTGAATCATTAATCTTCAGGTTATGTACAAATGAAAATATCAAAATTTGTCTAAAGAAGGAATATTGATGAATATACAATACCCTTCCCTAATTTTAAGTGGCTGACAAATATACTCATTCTAAAACAAGTAGATTTACCATTCTTGTTTTTCCTTACTATTAATCAGTCTGTATATTTTAGTATTTTAGAATCAGAAAAAAAATAGAATAAGAGAATAAACAATTTGCAAAGTAATAATAGGAGAAAGATCAGATTAAAAATAAATAATAAGCCATTTTTTAAAAAACAACAACAATTATACTGTTTTGCTAAATAGAAAGGGAAGATGATTTTCTGATACATCTGTAAATCATGTGAAGGCCAAATTAAAGCTTCTTTCTATCTTGCAAATCAAACTATTAAACACTAACATTTTAAGATTTAATATTTATTTGCCAAGTTAAAAAATATTATGTCTGAAACATTATCTAAAGTAACCTAATGGATGTTTATAAATGCCAATAATAATGCCACATGTTTGAAATTGAGCAATTTCTACAAGACATTTATACAATACAAAATCTAATGCAGAAAAAAAAAACCCATTTATTCACAGATTCTATCCTGATATGTAGTTTTTAAAAGTCAATTTAAAAGAATATTTCCGAAACCAAATTTTAAAAGCTACATTTATTACTATTATTATTCATAATTTAACCTTAATGGACATGAAGGAATGGCTATTGAAATAAATTAAAATTAAAACAACAGGCAAAAAACATTTATAAAATAGTAAATGCATGAAGGAAGAACAAAATGTTCTTAAAAATATCATCATACTTTCATACATTTTTGTATATGCAATTCGACAAAATCAGGAAAAATATTTTAAATAAAAACATAATTATATTAAATGGGGAAAATATCACAATACTGATTTCAGGAACTGAAATTATTATTGTAGTAATACATATAATCGATTTTTAATATAAATATTTAAAATCTTAAAATAGCATTTTTTGTTCAGAACTATTGAAATATCTGTGGAAGTATAATTAAATGCAAAAAAGTACCTTTCATTTATTAAAGAAACATTTCAAAACTGATAAACAAAGCAAGCAGACATATAACATTACATTTATTGAATAGATATGCATTTCAAACAAATTGGTACCATAAATAAATTATTAACATATTATAAAAGGCTTTCCTTTTTTTAAAAAAAATTATTTTTATACCTCAAAATAATAATTTTCTAAGAAATGACTTAAAAATATCTAAAACGAAAAGAGAATTATATTTCCTGAAATTTCTTATGACTTTAAAACATGAGAAAATTCAGCATTCCTCCATTAAAAAAAAAATTTGAATATTATGTAATTCTGGAAATGAGTACACATAAGAGAGAAAAAATTGCATAATTTTTAAAAAGAAATTTATTTTTGATTATATTTACATTTTTCAGTTTGTTTATGCCACTTTTAAGTAAACAATCGAATGTGCAATAACAGAAAAGAACTGATTCTTCCAATTGCAGAACATGAAAGATATAAAATTCGAATATAAAGAGTTCATTATTCGAATAGAAGTTCGAAGAAGTTATTCGAA
>JAOUZG010021225.1:252373-336331 GCA_026289955.1 Argiope argentata
GAAGAAGTATATATATATATATATATATATATATATATATATATATATATATATATATATCATAATTTAGTTATCTAAATAACTTACCGGCGTCGAATTTCATTTTCGTGAGGTTTCAGATAAGGATCCAACTTAAGCAAATTTTCAATGTCTGGAACTTCTACGTCCATTGAATCTGCCAATGACATTTTAAATATAAGTTTGTTTGTTTTTTAATGTCTGACTGAGAAGTAAAAACGAAGTAAATTTCTTAGATTTTAGATACAACGAGAAAATTTCAGGTTTGAAAGTCAAAAAGCAACACTATCACGTGTTTTCGGTGTGTTTATTTATACGTCAAGGTCATAAGTTATATATATATCCCTTCCCCCCTTCAAACTGAGATGTTTTCTTCAGAGCCGATACTTCGGACAAAGTTCACATTCTACAAAACCAAACGAAATTTTTTAATAATTTATTTATTTTTATAAAAATAATTTGTAAGTTTTTAAAATAATGAAGAAAACTCATAATTTCAGTGACAAAGCTATACCATCGTGGGTAATTTGTTTTGGAATATTTACATTTACGCTTTAAAAAATTTCTAGAATAAAAACAAATATCATACATACTTTTTTGAGATGGGAACGAAACTCGCCAACCTCTACGCAAACGAATGACTTGGATAAATAGCTGAAAATATGTAGGGAGTTTGTTCATTTGCGACCACAAATACATAGTGCTTCCACTTTCAGTAAAAGATATTAATTCTGATTTCAGTAAAAGATATTTAATTTTTTTTACATGGTATAGGAAGAAAATATCAACTTAGCATCATTTTGGTAGAATTTTGAACTACGCTATGAGATTGTTTGTCAAATAATAGTATCAAAAATAAACTGAAAGGAAAGGTGCAGCGTGAAGTCACGTGATTGAATGTGACGGAAATGTATAGAAAAAATCGTCCCCCCCCCCTCTCTTGATGTCTCAGTTAAAGAAAAAGGCCATTTGGCTTTCCTGTTGGCATCAGATAGATTTTAAACCTTGCGATATTCGTGATCCTTGTTTTCTGGAGCATATACCTGAGAACACACTTACTTCTTTTATTGAAGTGACATATTTTGTGATTTTCGTGTTCCTAGTTTCTGTTTAACCCGGCTAAGAACCGCGTTTCTGGAGTATACTCTAGAGAACCCACCTTCATTCCTTCCTTCTGGCTTGTTTTAAAAAATCGAAAAGCTGCTAAAATACATACTAAAGACTTTTTAAAAAATACATAGTATTTATAATTTTATAATAAAACAAATGCTTGATCTTTAAAACAGTTCGCATTTTTGTAAAATTTAGATTTTTAAAAAATTTAATAAAATTTTTATTAAAGAGTTACAAATGAAAAATGTAATTTGCTGTTCATAAATTTAAATACTTTTGCTTAATTATACCTTAAATTCTATCAAATAAAAATATAAAAACAAATAAAGAAATACCCAGTACTAAAATTTAAATTAAAAGAAAATAATAATTAGTACTTGAGATAACTGAAACTATTTACTATAGCCATTAAAAGGTAACCCTTCAAAATATAGCTAAATATTTTGAAAATGCTGTTTTCTAAATTCAGTTTTAGATAGATGAAGAAGATTAAATTTTCGAATATTATTTTAATGTTAAAGCCTTGTAAAATGAATAAAATACTCAAAGAAAATTTTTGATAATATGATATTTATTATTTATTTAAAAAAAATCATAAATCGATGAATTAGTAAAATTATTGCAGAAATTTACTCATATTGCATTACAATCTAAAATTAAATGTATTCTTTTCTGCAGAAAATTTAATTGCATAAATATTAATGGTTAACAAATTTTTCAATTTTTATCTGTGTTGGAATTATTACCAATAACATTACTATTTATTATTATTAATGGAAAGATACGTTTCTTAATAATAAATAAGGATCCAATCTCAGTAACTTATAAATAAAATTTATAAAAACATTTTACAGTTTATTCATTTTATTAGCAGTAAAACAAAGAATAAGCTGTATATTTCATATTTTTCAAGTCATAATTAAACATATTAGTAAACGAATAATCGATCGATGTGAATCCACAGTACATTTTTAAAAAAATAAAGGGTATTTGAAAAAATACAACCAGATTTCAAAACGCAACTTACGCAATGACATTTCATAAATGAACACCATTATGCTATGTTTTTATTGGTGTAAAATTGTAAGTTAGTAAATAAATGAACTCTTTTCCGATTGTTGTTTTTTAAATATGATGATGATTTTGATTTGGCACACTCTCTGAAAATTGTGGAGCGCATAATGCAAAAATTGTTCAAATGCCATACAGGATAAAAATAGATCTAAAACTACAAATTATTAGATTTGTAATGAAAAATTTGTTAAAATTTTCGTACTTTACTATAAAAACTTCGGAGAGTAATAATATACAAAAATGCATTTTTACAGCATTTTAAAATCAAAAAAAAAATTAAGTTCTTCAGTTCTTTTCTTCCACTTCAATTTTAATAATATTATTTAGTATATTTTACATTTTATTTCGTTCTTAACACATTAGAACAGTATTAAATTCAAATTTTGCATGATATATAAGAAAGAGCAGACTTCAAAATGACGATGCAAACATCATCATGTTACCTATCAGGTTAGAATTTCATCTAAATGAATTTTATATACTTTCCTACAATTATTCAAATATTTGAGCTTTTGTTTCAAAATGTTTTCAACTTTAATACGAAACATCATGATATGAACTTTTTTTAAAAAAATTTGCTTTTAATTGAATCTGTCCAGTTTTTGTACTAAAAATTTCAAAAAGAATGTTATTATTTTTAAAAAATAGCAAATTGTAAAAAAAAAAAAGTCTTATATAATAAATGTAAGAAATTGGGTATAAAGAATAAAAATGATTATGTTTTTGATTAAATTAAATAGATTTTATTTATATTGATTAGCAGATTCATCTCGTTTATTTGGCATTTCCCACCGCTCCATCTAGTCGCTCGTCTGATACTAACAAGCCGCAAGAGTCAATCAAATAGAAAACAAAGATCTTTACTCTTTGGATATAAAATATATTTAAACTAAAAATTTATTATAAAAATTATTCTCAGATAAAAGTTTTTTTATTCCCAACGATTTTAAAACTTTAAAGATTGTTTATAATTTAAAGAAACAACAAATGAAATTTTGGTAAACATTTTAAATGTTTCATTTATTTTTTTCTATAGTTTATGAATTTTCACGTTTTGTACTTCGACTTTAATTTCGACAAACAGAACTGATAAAGATGAAAAATAGCTAAATGGACACCTAGAAATACGTTTTTTAAAGCAAAATTCTTACTTATCCTTGATCTTTTCATTCATTCGATTCTTCATGTAAAATATCAGACATAAATTTATGAAAAATTAGGCATAATTAGGTAAGTTTTTACTAAAATATTTTAATAATTGTTTTTGCTTAATTTTTTTTTCAAACGGTTTTTTTAAATTGCAACTTTTTAATGCAAGTCTTATTAATACTATAGAGACTAATTATTTTGTAACTACTAATACTATACTATTACTAGCATTCCCACACCCGACATTGCTCGGGTAATGAAATTAGTGGAGGACAACAGTGCTCCGTTCACTTAGTTACGAAAATCCCCTATAATAATTACTTATTACCTATAAATTTTTCTAATTTTGGGAGGGTCCCTGGACTCCTTATATATAAACCCTTGTCCTTAACCGGTCCTTAACGATCCTTTTAAAGTATTGATTTTCTTTACAAACGCAAGCCATCCACATTTTACTGTTATACCTATGTTTAAGCAAAAACTTCTTTGTATACAGCATTTCCGGGGGGGGGGGTTCTGGTGCTAAAATTATTAAGCTGCTAAATGAACTGACTCTGGAGAAAGCTACATAAAATTGGCCGTATGAAAAACAGTCTCCTCTTAAATCGATCCCTGCTACTTTTAATTTCTGTCCTTGTGACTTATTAACGGTTATTGCAAAGCAAACTTTTACAAGAAACTGCACTCTTCTAAATTCAAAAGGATAGTCCGACGGAATTAGTGGAATGCGGGGTATTAAAACCAACACTCCTCGAGCACATCCAGTAATTATCGTAGCTTCGATTACATACTTATTAAGTCTAGTCATTCGTAGTCTGGTGTCATTGCATAATTTAGGTGGAGAAAGGTTTCGTAGTCGCATTACTGGTGTCCCAAGTTTCAGGTGAAGTATGTGAGGTGGAAAATCTGGAATGAATTCATAAGAACGCCTAATTTTTGCAGGATTGTTTTTAAAATTGATCAGGGTGTGCCAAAGCAATGCCAAATTATACAATAAAAATTTAGTCTCATTTTTATTTATCAATGGATTAGATTTGTAATGTTGAAGAGGAAAACCCAATAAACGACAAAAAAATTTAAAGGTGACATTTTCTATCCAATTTTTACAATCTTTCACAAGATTTTGAAAAATTTATCGAATTTTATGTAAAAAAAATTTGATTAAGATATCTTGAAAAGTTTCGGCGTAATTAAATATTAAAGCGAAATTTCGCCTCTTCGTTAAAAAATTCGCCAAAAATTCAGTTTTAAAAATTCGATTTTTTTAATTGTATTGCAGCATACTACATCGTATTGTCTTTCAGGAAACATATTTTCTATATTTTTCCAGCTAAGCGTCTATTTTACAGGGCCGTTCTAGAAAAAGACCCGTCAAAATTGAAATTTTTTTTTAAAAAATCGGTATTTAATTTTTTGCGTCGATGTTTCGTAAAAAAAAATTATACCTCCTTGATCTACGATAAAAAGTCCATCCGATTCCACTGCGATATTGAGTGTAAGTTGAACGGACGCGTAACGATGGCAATTTTAAAAACGCGATTTTACGGGACGAAACGGTACGCATAAGCGATCGCTTCTCCGGAAGGCCGTGTTTCACTTGGAAAGTAACATTACGGGTTTAAATTTAACAGAAATTATGATGTTTTAATTAATTTCTCCCGAACTAATTGATATTTCGAAAAATAAACTATCCTATCTTTTAAGTTGGATTAAACTGCAAGTGATGTGTAAATTATTTTAAAATCGGTTAAATAGTTTAGGAGTCCATCGCTGACAAACAACGTGAAACGTAATTTATATATATTAAGATTGCATAAATATTAATCACTATAAATAAAAAAGCCGTAGACATAAATAATACAAACTTATGAATTATGTTGAAATCAAATAACTATTGCAAATTTTGATTCAATTTTTGTAATCCCAAAAAAGGATAAATTTAAAATCCAATGATGATAAACTTTCTAAAAGTGAAACAAAAACGAGATTTTCTTTTTAACAAAAAAAAAAAGATTATTTTTTTTGAGTGAGAGGAAAAAGAAAATATTGACCTCCTCTCCATTTCCTCCTCCAATTTCAAAACACTACGAAAATGAGCAAGATGTAATGGAATGAGATTTTTTCAACAAGTATAATTTAGAAAATTTAAAGGAAATTCAAACAAGCATCATTCCATCTTTCTTTATATGTTTACTTGCAAATAAAATTAGGATTTATGACTGTTCGTAATGTGCAATTTAAAAATGAAGCAATTCTTTAAAACAGGAAATATTTTTAGGATTTATTTATATCTCTCTTATTTTAAAATACTGCAAAAATTATTTGTAATAATATGCTGCTGCGAAGTTATTAAAGATTTTTTTTAATTTCGATTAATTTTTAATAGAAATTCTAGTTACAGTTTTAACTAAAAGACAGTAATAATAATTTGTTTTTAATTTAAAGAGCTCCAATTAGGTAATAAGATTTTGTCTGCAAAATAAAATAGAATATTCAAATATTGGAGACAAAAACAGTTTTAATATGGATAAAATAATATCTTGGGAGTAAATTTAGCGTAGGTATTTCTAAGTCTCATTCCAAAGCAACACCAGGGCTATTTGGAGATGAACCTCGTAAATTCGAATCGCGGTCACATGACGGGGAAGACAGAAGCTGACTCCCTTTACTACACCTGCACCACACCAGCAAAAGAAGGAAATTGGGTCCCGATGGATTTAACGAACACCAGACAAACTTGCGCATCAGATTTTCGATGGAATGGAGTCTCGAATCCAAGGCGCTCCAGTTGTGAAGCCGAGACGACGACACCGGCCACCGCGACCCTCTACAAATAGATCTATATTTATTTGCAATACTACCGTCGGCCTCTTTGATGACATATTCTCATTTGAAAAATGAGATTACAAATAAATGATTACACTTTAAACAAAGTGTGTTTATTGACGGATTAATAAACATGAATTCGTTTAAATTGGTAATTTTTGTAAATTCGGACTCCTCGCGTGAATCTTTAGCTTCAAAATGCTCCATTATTTGGTTTTCGAAATCTGCAGTTTCGCCCCAAGAATCAGCAAGCCGTCTACTTATATTCAAGCAATAAGTTTCCTTTCTTTATCATTATATGTATGGATCTGTAAACGAGCGTTTTTGTCCAGACTGTCTTAAGAACTTGTCTATTCCTTTAGAGGCAATTCTGTCCAAATGACTATTCTTTTATTTTCATTCTCTGGTATACGAAGTGTTGAAAAAAATGTAATCACTACATTATTTGAACTCGAGATTTTAACGAATCTCCAAGTTTTCGACCTCCCTGAGTTCGAAAACATCTGTCTGTGACTCACTCAAAAAACGCTTTGAACTAAACGGATGAAATTTGAAACTAGTCGCATCTGATTCGCAGATTTCTTCTAAATGTTCAACAAAATCTATTCACAGTAAGTATGTCTGTGCAGCTGATCAAATATAAGTCAACAGTTGAAATTTTTTTATACTTGTCTATTTAACATTTATGTTGTAGACACAGAGTTAAATTTTGAACTAAACCCAACAACAACATCTGTTAGCCTATACTTTTAGCAGCATATTAACGCGAAAAATTAAAAGCGCAGTGAGTTGAATATAACAAACTTAGTTTGTGAGTTTTATGACTGCCATTGTAGTTCTGTGTCAAATTTGGATTTCAATCGGATGGGAAGAAACGCATCTAAAACAAAAATGTGGAATCCTATTAACTGCATGCCGGGATGAATCTCCATAACACTTCTCAACATGACCCGATAGATTCAGTAAAAATTCTAAATTTAAGTCAAAGGTTAATATTTTTACATTTTTAGCGTAGCGGGCTCGGATTGAATGGACTTTACTTGAGGCCAGCACAAACAAATTTATTTACAGGTACTAACAGGATGACTTGATAAAGTGAAACCAGATAAAATCAATCCAACAGTCAACAGTCACTTACAGCGTAAATACAAGACTTACGCACAATAAACTCAGACAGCAAAACAGATATCGTATAGCACAGCAAACAGTAAATAACCGCGAGCTCAAATATACAACGTTAACAACAAACGCAAACACAGCTCACTAATAACAAGCGAGAGAAATAATCAGCTCATACAACGAGTCGCAACTCCTTCGAGAGGAAATGCCAAATTACGGCAACCCGTAATTTAGCATTTCCTCTCCCTTATATAGCCGAGCGAGCGAGTGCCAGAAGCTCACGGAGCTTCGGAAAACACCGTGAATGATCTGGGGGCTACCAGAATATCCCGCTCACCAAACCAACTCGGCTGGCGCCAAACTCCTCGTCAACTATCGCCAATGCTTTCCATTTCGGTGAAATTTCCACGGCGCTCCCCCGCTTGTAACATTGCCACCTTCTTAAGGATTGCACGTTATGGGCAGTACAGACCCCCGAACAGAGAACACTCAAAGGTTATAATAACATAAATGAGGAAGCCATGGTTTCAACTAATTATTTGAAGAGTTACCATAATAAGGGGCTGGCCAGTCATTACGTACTACTCTTGGATTTGAGTTCGGTGACTTCCTTATTTGAACCACGACGTCATTCAGTCTTTTCAGGACTGTATAAAGGCCTTCCCAAGAAGACTGCAGCTTCGGAGAGAGTCAATTTCGTCAAATCTGGTTCCAGAACCAAACCTTGTCACCTTCCTTGAATTCTTGTCCGGTGGCTTCAGCGTCGAGCCTGGTCTTCATATTAACCATCGCTATACTGATCCGATCTCGGGCAAACCTGTGTACATCTTCTAAACGGGCCTGGAGGTCTTGAACATAATCCACAGGCGAAGAAGGCGTATCCAGTGGACACTCGAACAGAAGATCACAGGGCAGTCGGAGTTCTATTCCAAAGAGCATCCTGGATGGTGCGAAGCCAGTCGTTTCGTGAACCGTGCTTCGATAAGCAAAGAGGAACAAATGTAGCTTCTGATCCCAATCATGTTGGTTTTTTGAAACGAAAAGAGAGAGGTTATTTAGAATCGTTAGATTGAACCTCTCTACCATGCCTTCTGATTGGGGATGAAGAGGTATTGTCTGAGTTTTGTCGATTCGGAGGAGTTTGCAAAGTCCTTGACATACAGCAGAAGTGAAATTCCTCCCTTGAGCAGAGTGAAGCTGAAGAGATGTTTCGAATCTGGAGTTCTGAAGTATGACTTCTGCTACAGTCGTCGCTTCTTGATCAGGAATTGGATAAGCCCCTGGCCACTTTGTAAAGTAATCCATAACGACCAGAATGTTTCTATTGTCTGTCCGAGGAAGAGGTCAGAAGATGTCATAGGCGTTTCTCTCAAATGGTGCACCTACATTATACCGCTGTAACTTACCACGACTGCGTGATTTTGATCCTTTACGGGGGTTACAGTCATCACATGTTCTACCCCATTCTCGAACGTTCTCTTTCATGTTGTTCCAATAGAAACGCTCCGGACATTACGAGTTGTCTTCTTGACTCCGAAGTGGCCACCTGCAGAATTGCTGTTTAAATCCTCCAGAACTTGATTTATCCTTGATCGGTGAAGTACAAGTTGCCACTTACATGACTTTCCATCTTCGTATTCCCATTTTCTATACAAAATGTCATTTCTACTTTCGAGTGAATTCCAGAGAGCCCAATAACGTTTAGTTCCAGTACTGAGACTTGAAATGTCCTGCCATTCAGGTCTTGAATTTTTTGATCGCATAAAGTCTATAATCAGTTTAATGTCAGGATCATTTATGTGTTCCTTGTGAACCTCTTCATCACTCCAGGGATCAGATTGAGGTGGGACGGCTCTTGTGATTTGACGCGCAGTTGGTGTATCGATCTCATATTTCTTTTCAGCAGAGGAGCAGTAGCGACAACTCTCGGAGCAGTGCTTTATTGATAAGGCATCTGCATACACTCCCCCGGAACCTAAACTTTAAAAAGTCACGACTGCTGAGTTATCTTTGAAGTCGATTACAAAATCATATTTCTTCAGAAAGTCCATTCCATGTATAAAATCATCTGCAATTTCTGCTACGTAGACAAAATGGTCATAAGTAGCATTCCCAAATCTAATTACAATATTCATTTTCCAATTATTGGGATTCTGTCTCCAGTGACCGTTTAGAGGGTGACGCAGGGCGGTGTGGAAAGAATTTTCTTCCGAGCTGTTCTGCAACATCTCTACGCACACGTTGGCTCCTGTGTCAACGATCATTTGACAGGGAATCCAGTTGACGAAGGCTTCAACAAATAAACCATTTTCATCGCCGCTTCTGGAAGATATCTGTAAAACTCTAAAACTGTTTTCCTGGTTGCTTTGAGAAGATTCTTTAGCCCATTTATCTAATCAGGCTAGACAATTTCTTTGAACATGGACCGCGTCGCCGCATTTCCAACATTTCACAGTTCTCTGGCCATATTTGTTGGGCCTTTCAACTCTTTTCCGGATAAACTGGAAAATTGCTTTCATCATTTCGAATAGATTTTGCATCGAAGAATCTGATGCATTTTGAACTGCAGCACCTCTTACTGAGTGGCGATCCCTCCGTGCAGCTTGCTGTGAGGCTTCAAATTTCATGGAATAAACCAAAGCTGCTTTCAAGTCCTTCAATTCAGTCATTTGCAGGAACTTTTTTATCTCTGGATCCCTCACACCGTCAATGAAATACTGCAAGGCCAGTGTTTCCCGTACCTCGGCAGGACAGTCGGAGAAGGCGAGATGGGAGAGTCTCTCTACATCTGCTGCAAGCTCTTGTAGACTTTCATTCGATCGTTGTTGCCGGGTCTTTAATTGAAGACGGCTATAGTCCTTGAGACATTTTTCTCCGAAGCGCAACTCCAGAGCGTTTGAAAGAGCATCAAATTCCAGATGTTGATCTTCGGGAACAGTTATCAAAATATCAGCAACTTCAGCCCGTAGTGATGCAGCCAGTTGACGAGCCCTCGTGACTGGGTCCCAACCATTGACTCCTACGACGATGGAGAATTGACTCTTACAGACTTGCCACCATGTTTTTCCATCGTAAGAGGACACTTTAACGCTTGATATAGGAATAACAGACACAGGTTGAGCTATTTCAGGCTCTCGAACATTCGGGGAGAATGTACACCTTTCATTTTCTTCAATTTTTCCTCAATTTTCCTCTCAATTTTTTGTTCAAATGTTTTAAATCTTTCGTCCGTTTTTTCAAATCTCTCTTCGACTCTACAGAGTTTTTCAATATTCTGCTCACAATTCTGTCGATATTACGAATCTTTATATCGTTTTCTTGAACCTTTTCTACAAAAGCATCCACTTTAATGTTGACTGCTTCAATAATATTAGCTTAGCCTTGTTCTATCTTCTTCTTCATCTTCTCCTGTCCTTCTTTCATTTCTTTAATGAAAGCAAAAAGCTGTTCGAATTTTGTTTTATCTGCTTCTTTCATAGCTCTAGTTTTCACCATTCAATCCCACTTCTGACACCAGTTGTTACGTATTTAGCGTAACGGGTTCGGATTGAACGGACTTTATTTGAGGTCAGCACAAACAAATTTATTTATAGTTATTTACAGATATTTGCAGGATGACTTGATAAAGTAAAACGTCAGATAAACACAATCCAACAGTCAATAGTCACTTAAAGCGTAAATGCAAGTCTTATGCTCAATAAACACAGACTGCAAAATAGATATCGTAAAGCACAGCAAACAGAAATCACCGCGAGCTCAAATGTACAACGTTAACAGCATACGCAAACACAGCTCACTAATAACAAGCGAGAGAAATAATCAGCTCATACAACGAGTCGCTACTTCTTCGAGAGGAAATGCCAAATTCCGGCAACCCGTCCCATATATAGCCGAGCGAGCGAGCGCCAGAAGCTCGCGGAGCAAAATTTTCGTTCAAAATTTTTGTTTTCGTCTTCAGCTATGAAGGAGGGTGGTTGTTCTGATGATAGGGAGCATTTCATGGAGCTAGTGAAGAGTTTTTAATCGCCACCCTTGACTAGTCCTTTTCATGATCACTTGTGGATGGGAGTCGATGTTAGTGAAGGAGCGACTAATAAGAGATTATGTACTGGATCTACTATTACTGTAGACACTGTTACAGATTCTATTTACGATGAATGTCTTTTTAAACGAATAGGAGGACTCCCTATATTCCCATGTGAAAGGTGCGTAAGACTAAAAGAGTTAGATGAGCGAATCTTCTGTATAAAAACTGATGTTGCTAACCATCACAAGCTAATCATTGATTATAAGAAATTAGGCTCAGATGAAACAAGGCTAGAACAAGCCAGAGAGCAGATCACAAAGTGGCTGGTAGAGCTGGAACGCACCTAGGGTGAGGCAAATTCTGTTTTCTCTGTTGACTGTTTAAATAGCCAGGACACAAATTTTAAACTGTCCTCTAGGAGAAAATCTGCCAAACCTAAAGATCCAACCCCACCTTCTAATTCAATAAGTTTAAAAAACCTATTGTTGATCAAATAAATCCTCCCGTAGATAATCCAACTGAAACGACCCAAAAAATCCCCTCCCCATAATACTCAAATATATTATGAACTACAATAAAATATTAGGCATAATTAACGAAAATTTTGGAGTCAGAAATAATGTATTAAGCAATGGATTTATCAAAATCTTTCCCGGAACAACAGAAAATCATAGAGCCATAAGAAAATTTTGTGATGAGAACGCATTGCGATGAGCTAGAATATTGCGCAATCACACCCCCCTCTAAATCACAAAGACCAATAAAAATTATCATAAAGAGTTTGACCATTGGCTACAATATTGAAATGCTTGAAAATGATCTAAACCAAAACAGGTTTTATGTAAACAAAGTAGTAAGGTTAACGAAATATAAAACCAGGAAACCCCTGCCCATATACCTAGTGGAATGGGCTTCCTTAAAATAACAATTGAGAGTTACAGGGGACGGAATTCCGTCTCACAATGTTTTAATTGTGACTTATTTTGTCACGTGCCCAGTAATTGTGCAATGCAGCCACGTTGCCTCAATTGTAGTGGCAACCAGGATTTTCCCCATAAAGGATCAGGTAGAGACTTCGAAGTGTATAAATTGCGAGCAGTTGGGACGTACCACTGCATCAAGAGGATGCTCTAAGTTCCCCAAGCTGCAAACCCCTCAACAAAATAGAGCAAATTACTTTAACTCTAATTATACTTAACAAAATTTCACCTATGCTTATTCTCTAAAAGCTAATCTCCCTCAGCAAAAAGTTATCACTCAGGAAGAACCGACTCAAAATAGTATCCCATCTAAATCTGATATAAGTGAAATGCTAGACGCCTTCAATGAAATCAAAAAATTATATCTTATGTTCCCTAATCTTATTAAAGCTATCAAGGATATGAAAAGCAATAACGACCCAACAGCAAAGTTTCTCATTCTGTTCAATGCTATCTGCATCCCAGCTAACCACTAAACTGAAGTTCCATTTCATTTACCCAGTCTTAAATAGTCACAGTCAACAGTCAATAGAATCACAGCAACTCCCTCTCACCACGCCCCTACCCTTCTGAGAACTCCAAGTAGAACTACAGTCCATGGCAGTTCGTCATAAGCAGTGCTCTCATCAGCAACTCTCCAAGCTCAGGGATAAACCCTTGGCAGGGCTAGGCGCCCTGTTAACACTACTCCTAACACGCCAGAAGCTCGCGGAGCTTCGGAAAACACCGTGAACGATCTGGAGGCTACCTGAATATTCCCCTAGTAGCCTCCAGATTCAGCTCGGATGGCGATAAACTCCTCGTCAACCGTCGCCAACGCTTTCCCCTTCGCTCGCACGCTTGTAACAGTATTTTTTAACTGTTATGAACCAGTGCCATGTAAGGTATCGGAGGTGCACAATTTTTTGCAGGCTGTTTTGAAACATTTTTATTATACTGCTGGTTGAGTTATGGTGTTGACATGGAAAGAAATGGGCGGACGAATAGAATAATACCAAATTTGAAGCTTGTAACTGTTTCCGTTTATGAATTATGATATTTGCAGATCGGAAAAAGAATTCCATAAGCGAATTTTTCTGAAGTCTAAAATACAAAGATCAATCCATACCAGGAAACAATTAAAATCCATTCTTTCTATATCTTTCGTGTAATGAGAAAGTAATATTGTAGTTTTGTGTAAAATTTTGATTCCACTTGATAGGATATTTCATCCTTACCACAGAAATGCGAGAAAGTTTTTAGAAGCCTATTCCCTCTGGCTCGGAGTCATTTTATCTTCGTTCAGATTAATATGGAGATATGCTGTAATAATTGTCCATTTGGTGTTGGCAGGGGTTAGGGTGGAGTAACAGGATAAGTACCTTCGGCATCATTTTCAGGAAACGCACAACTGAAGGAAAAAAAACGCAATGTAAAAAATACTGTGTTTTTTTTTAAACTCATTTCTCCGATTTTCAGAAATTAAATGAAGTTGCTTTTCTCTTCCACTTTAACATCCTTATATAATCAGCAGTTTCTAGAAAGAGTTGTCAGTACTAGAAATTTCCAGCTTCATCCCAAGATAGACATTATTGAAAAAGCCGTTATTGGATTCATAGAGGTAAAAAATGGAAAGATTAATCAAAATTCAAGGTTCTTTATTTATGTATGAATTTTAAAAGATAAAACTTAGATACCAAATATAAGCAAGGTAATATCTAAAACAATCGGTAGCGATCTCCCAAAACTTTATCGCATACTCATTTATAATGATGTTATCCAGGAGAATGCCTTGCATACAATAGTTACGAAATATTAAACTTAGAAATGGTGCTAAAACTATCGTGTTATATTAATGTCTCGATTTTTTTTGGGGGGGGGGGTAATTTCTGGAGTGCGTTAATAATATACGGAAATTGAATTTTAGTTTCAGACACGTTTCCCCCCACTGTTTGAAACAAAGTTTTGACACAAATGCATTTATAGTCATAAAATCGCATTCGAAATTTGCTATATTTAAATCATTACCTTTTGAAGTACCGCGCTTACGTTTTTTATGAATCAGACTCTTCTGAACGATAGACTGTCAACATCTTGCTTGACATGGCACAACATTTGATAAGTAGAAGTTAAATCTCTATATCGAATTTTATACATACAGTTTTCTTCATTTCACATTTATCGTATTAAATTATATTCGGAAGGTGCACAAACTGATTTCCTCTATGCGTATTTTGCTCAAAATTTGGGAGAAATCTACAAATTTGGTCTAACAACCGTATGCCAAATTTCATCCGTTTAACTCAAAGAGTTTTTGAGTCATTTTTATCATATACAGGCAGACATTTCCCAAAAATGTGTTTTGGAACTCGGGAAAGTTTAAAATGTAGAGATTCGTCAAAATCTCAATTTCGAAATTTTTTGATCAATACAATACTTCCTCTAAATTTCCCTTACGAAAAAGAAAAAAGACAAGACCGTAATTTCGTCAATCTTATTCGTCGTTTTAATCTTACTGTTGTGTGGTTTATAACTGTATTTTTTTTATCTTCTTGATTTGTTTTACTTCTTGAGATGTTTGAATTTTCCGTTCATTGTTTCCTGTACGTCAAATGTTATTATATCATTCGCATTTCTAGAACTATAATAGTCTCATAGTATTAACGCTTGTTTCGTAGCCTGGTGGAGAGAGGAAAATAATTTTTTTTCTTCTTAGTCATCAAGTTTATTTTTGACATTATTTTTGATTGGTGAAAGACATTAATGAGTATTTATTATTTAGCGCTTTCCGTGTGAATTTTAATATTTAAAGATTTCCTCCCGTCCCACGCAAATTAGTCTGAGCAGATAATTTAGAATGATTTTCAAGCGATCCTCTGTATTCCATTTCATTCCGGATTCCATTTTTTATTGATGCAGTCGTGTATAAGAACGAATAAGTTATATTGTTTATTTTATAATGAATCAATCTTTATGGATTTTGGAAATGAACGATGCTCATTTGTCATACGTGTTCTAAAAATACGAGTAGGATATCGTTGAATTAGTAGAAGAACGTAATTTTACTCCATTTCCCGTTAACAAAACTATCAGCGTTTGACAGTTTGAATGAAGTCTCGTGAAGGTGAAGCAAATGCGACATCTTGCTTTCTTTCTAATTTGCACCAAGGAAAATATGATTGTAAAGATGGAAAACTCAATTTAAAATATAATTTAAACTAATTAAATAATTATTTATGGTTTTTTTAACTTTTTTGTAAATAACATGAACAGAAAGAAAATAAAATAATCGTAAAAAAAGGAAGTCAAAAACCGTTCACGAAATTTGATTGCTTTTTCTAAAACAAGGAAAGAGATGTTCTTGGAACAATGCCTTTTTTTCTGTCTAAGAGAATGGAATGGGTTAGCTAGATAGATGAAATTTAATACGTGGCCGTAAATTTCAAACAGCAGAACCTTGTCGAATTGTAAATCAAATTCAGTTTCTGCTGTCTGTCGATCAATATTGAGCGCAAGAATGCAAAAACGCAACAAGATAAATGGATGTCGATTTAAATCCATGTATTTCCCGTGTTCTTGAATGACAAGATTATAAGAAATCGAATAGACTGAAGAATCTTATAATATGCAAAAATATGTGGGCGAGGGGTGTATATTTAGGTGACATTTTTATGTGAGGTTGCATATGAAAAAAATTCAGAAAAGAGTATTATTTCTCCTTTCTTACAGAACGGAAATATACACGCGCAGTATAGTGCTTCGCTTTTTCTTTCCCACTCGTAGAGGCGATTGACGAATCTATGCATAGAAGCATTGATCGTATGCATGTAATGTTTTATCAATCTTGTGTTATGATCGCCATAATTGGAATAATTTTGAATGGATACTTCTCCTTAAGAGATATGTTGTCCAGAGTGTTAAAATCGCAGACGAATTTGCAGATGGGTTGCCCACTCAGAAGTTAATGTTGGAGAGGAGAGACAGGTGGGATGAAATTTTAATTTTCTAGTAATTCATGAATTATTGAATATAAAATAAGAATATTCGAAATAGGTCGATAATTTTCTCACTGTAAAGGACAACTTTTTAAATACAAAAAATATGATTTTTTACTGAAGGTTAAGTTTATTGTTTATACAAAGGGGTAACCGATAAAAAAAATCGAGCCAAGAGATTCTTTTAGGGATTTCTTCAACAAGTGTTGATTTAGAAAAGGGAAGCTTAGATATTTTTGAAGTTATGTTGCAGGCGTTATTAATGTTTATCTAAAAATTATAGATTCGGCAATTTTTTAGAATACGGATTAGAAATAATTAAACAAATTGTAGGATTTGGATCAGAAAGTAATAAAAAATTCCAGAATAGAGTAACATGTACTAATTTAAAATAAAAACTAAGAAATAAATTAATATATAAATTAAATTAAGAAATATACACTTAAGAAATACCACTATTAAGAATTATACACTATCTGGCCAGAAGTATTCGAACACTCCTTTAAAAAAATGGTTCTGGCAGGTGACGCAATTTGTAAACGTTGAGACATCGAAACTGCAGAAAAACGAACTGGTAGGACGAAAATACTTGGTGAATGCGGCCGCAAAACTCTGAAAAGGGTAGGGAAAGGAAATCGAAAGGCCTCGTTGGGAGAAATTTCATCGAGAGTTTAAAAAACTCTTACTCCATGGTCGTACTTCTTAAAAACGCATGGTCATGCAGCCTCGTACAAGTCGAACATCACTCCATGGAATACGAAGCATTGATTGCAATGGAGCAGATCTCATCGTCATCGGAAATTGAATATATGGAAAACCGTTCTTTGCAGTGATAATCTTGTTTTACAGTGTATCAGTCATTTGGACGCGTCCGGGTCTGGCGGATACACGGCGACCTGGGTCCGTTAGTTCCTGTGGTTGTAAACATGAACTCTGAGATGTATGTGGACACTCTGGACAATGCGCATTCCCAACTCTATGGCAATATTTTGGGAAAGACTCATTTGTCTTTCAGCAAGATAACTGCTTCATTCACTCAAAGAAGCTTGCACAGATTTGATTTGATGAAATGGGTTTCAAAAACTGGACTGGCCTTCTCAAAGCGGCGATCTAAATCCAATAGATCCTTTTTGGGACGAATTAGAGAGCAGATTACGTAGCCATCCCCAAAGACCATTCTCAAAGCAAGCACTCACTTCAGCTATGATGGACGCCTGGTAGTCAATTCCTATAGTCATCAAAAACTAGTGGAAAGTCTTCCCGGACGTGTGCAAGCTGTCATCGATGCAAAAGGCGGACCATCATCACGTTAATATATATCTCAGTACGCTCTGATTCCATACCACTGGGTGTTCGGATACTTTAAGCCCGATAGTGTATTATGTATATGCCTTTTCTTAGGAATAAAGATAAACCTGCTTGAAGTAAAAGCATCATAACTCAAATTTACATCTTGATTGCCAACAATACGATGGGAGACTAAAGGATAGCCACGATTTCGATTGCCATATGGAGTTTGGCTTGATTTTATGGAGAGGAGGGAGGGAGGGACATACACACATAATTTAAACAGGCAGGAATCTGCCTTCATATTCCAGTTTACCGGTGTATTTTTTTAAAAAAATATATCAGTGTAGGTATTTTAAATAATTTCAAATTATTACTATGTTCCAAATAATTTGAAAAGTAAGAAATAAATAAAATTGTCTTTTATGGTCCAGTGCATGAACATTAATCACAATTTTATGGTACAGCCATTTAACAAGATAAGAGACTTATGAATATAGGGAATTTAGACTAGGGTAGTCTTATAGTTTTCTGTCACCAATCGACCCTAGCATTCAGAAGTGGAAACACGATACCAGAATGAGGAGGATTTATTTAAGCTTTGAATTTCCTATAGAAATCGTAAGGAAGAAAGTGAAAAGCAAAGTACTGGATGCCTTGAAAGAATCAGCAACCAAGGAGCCATTTAAACAAGCTTCTGAAAAAGATGAAAATGATTTCACAAATAAAGAGTGTGCAGAGAGATATAAGTAAGGAGCTGTGAGTGTGCATGAATAAATAGTATTTCTTTCCATTTACTAAAAATTATTCCCACAATCCCCTAGTATGATGCGATAGAATTTGTACCTAACAGTTTATAGAAAATAATTTTCCACATGTCTTCCAATTTCTGCCATATTTATTCGTTGTACTTTGCCACCTATTGAACCAGAATGAGTGGTATCTCTAAAAAACTTTCTCTTACACTTTTTAATAAACACAAGAAGAATAATAAAGAATCAGAAGCAAAACAAATGTGATTCATTTGTAAAGCCTATTTATTAAACAAAACATTTAGAGTAAACAAGATATTAAGTGTTTGATATCAGTAATAAAAATAACGATTTTTTTTGCCCCACAGAACAAATCACAAAAACAAAACCTATTTACAAAAGCTACTATTATATGGTTGGTATGATGATTAATATATAGCATGTGTCGTAGACGCTACAGTCCGTACAACTCCTAGGCATGCTGAGCATCAAATTATTTATCTGATCGTGGGGAATATTACATCTCTCATTAAGCAATGCTCTCCAAAGTTCCGATAGATATGTAGGAGGTGATTGGTGGGCTACAACTCTTCTGCCAAGTATGTCCCATACATGCTCTACTGAATTCAAGCTCGGTGAGAATGCTACCCAGTCCATATGGGTGATATCCTCCTATAGAAAACATTAGTTTACGATGTTTGCACGGTGACGACGGGTGTTATCATCCATAAAGATGAATTCTACACCCATGGCTCTCCGTAACAAACTTACATGCTGTTCCAGAATGACGTCCCGATAGATTTGGCATGTCATGGTTCCAATTTGAACATGCAAGTCAGTTCGGGAATCCCGAAAAATTTCTCCCCAAATGAGAAATTGCGCTGACGTAACGGTGTCGCTGATTCAATGATATTCTCTTGGTGGTAATGGGTACCTGCTCCTCTCCATGAAATGGACTCTCATATGAAAGTCCGACGAGAATCAGATTCCAAGCTAAACCTGAAGTCTTCGCAAAACATAACACAATCCCACTGTTGCTGCGTCCACAATGCATGTTTTCTACTCCAGGCTAACCGCAATCGACACTGAGTTGCAGTAGGTGGAGCACATCTGACAGGTCCACGAGCATATAGACCTATCTGCCCTAAGCGTCTGTACACGGTCTACCCAGAAACTGCCTTACCAATGGCTGAAGAGATAGATCTGATACTGTGCCAGCCTATTTCTTTTGGCAGTATATGCCAAATACCGATTCTCATTCGGCGTTTTATCTCGGGGGGTGACCTGTGTTGTTACGTTTAATCCCGTTATCAGCATCCTGGTATCATTGCCAAAGCCTGAAGATGAGATTCTCTTAGAGATTCTAAATTCCTCGGATATTTCCAGCGAAGCATGTCCACATTTTATTTCGTCGTCATTACACTTCGTTTATATCATAATTATGAGGTTATTGCTCTGAAAGGTTTCTCAAGCGCTAGGGAACAATTTTACTTCTTTGACTGTATTCCTTGTACATCTCTCTCTTACACTCTCGTCATTGTGACATACTATAGGTGTCATCTGGCGGCTTCCTGAAATTTTCATAGGATCAGGAATTCAAATCAGGAAATTTACTGAATTTGAAGATATGTATAATTTTACGTGCGATTTTGGATTTCTATTTCCGCTTGCTTCTGGATTATCCTTAGTTTATGGACATGAGTGTGTTTTGTCCCAGTTAAATCCTCGCATTGCCGTACAGTAGCTAGGAAATATTAAACTTGGGCTTGAATACGACATTTCTATTGAATTATTGGAGAACATTTGATGAGTTTAATAGCATATGGAAATCGAATTTGAGTTTTCGATGCATTTTTTCTCAACTGATTGAAACAAAAATTTGACTCAAAACTACACTTGTAGTCAGAAATGTCTATACCGAATAAAATACATTTAAGTCATTATGTTCGTGAATTATCGCATGCAGTCAATCCTTTTTTGGATTGACTCAAAGTTTGAAAGGTTTTTAGACTACAGATGTTCATTCAGTGTGAAATTTTATCTATCTAGCCCTTTTCACTTTGTATTTATCGTGTTATATTATAGTTTGTACTTCTTGACGTTTACTATATTTTTTTCTACGACAAAGTAATTACGTAATTTAATTACTTCTATACAGGAAAAAACATTGATGATTAAAATTTACAACAGACTTTTTTATACTAAGTCATGCCCATTTATTTTGACACATTTTATTTTTCAAAAAGAAGGAAAAATACATTGAGCAAGAGGGATTCTTCTGAAACACTCAAATGTAAATATCCATACGTAGAAAAATAATTGGAGATATTTTGAAAACATCCTAAAATGTATAGAAAACCAAAGAATGAAAACAATGCTTTTCACTATTTCTTTTTTAAAATGAATACCAGCCATCCAGTTTCCGTCTCACCCTTGATATATTAGCACATTGCACAGGGCTCTATTCAAAGGGCCAGCATGCCTGATTTTAGGTATCTTCATGTTTTAGATGCACATAAAGCCGAGAAGTGCAATTTTGAAAATGTATATGTCTGCGAATACGATAACTCGAAAACGTAATGAGTTATAAGATTGAAATTTGGTTTTGTTGAGATTTATTAACGTACCATTATGAAGCAATACTAGAACTGTTTATGAATGGAAACTTCATCACCACACTAGAGGGGGGCATCTTTGGCTCATTATATATATATTATATATATGAGCACCAAACTCAGATATACGACATGTCTTTAATATAAAAATATCAAATCTATATAATCTCCAGCCACAAGCATTTACAACTTGGCCACCATGTCCCTAAATGTAATTTGATGAAGATTTCATACAAATTATAAATAGCTTAAAGTTCATAAAAAATGGGCAAATACTCCATATGATTTAAATAAATGAATTTTTATATAAATGAAAGCAAAGAATTTAACTTCAATATCTATTTATTAAGCAATTTTAAAATCTTATACAACAATTAAAAACATGTTAAACACACTTGTAAAGGAATTACAACATTATGCAATAAAAAAAGGTCCGAAGATACTTCCACTCCAGGCGAAGGAGTTATAAGTACGAGTTAATTACTCAATGGTAAAGAGTCAGCTCCTACCTTTTTTTCATACTAGTAATTCGGTAGCTCTGCGGATTAGATAGGTGAAGCCATTCCAACAAGTTGCCACAAATTTGTTCCCTAACATCAAAATTTGCAGATTTCTGTCAAATTTTGACATCTAGAAAATCCATCCATCCGTCAGAATTCGCGAGAATATTGACGGACGAAATCGCAATGACTTAAATAAAATTTGATTTGCAGTTTTACTGCCGATGTATATTTAAATCGTATTTCAAAAGAATAAATTAAACAGGTTTTTTTTTAATCAAAGCCATCCCTTAAGACAAAGCTCTGATTTGGCTACTAAATATTATATGGGAATTCATTGTTTTCTAAGGAGAAACTGATGCAAATTTTTGTTTCCCTTGATGGACTACTAATTAGACAACAGGAACATCTGTCAAGTTTTGAATCATTCTGGTTATATTGCACTACCAGAGTGAAGAAGGCACAACCATCTTTCTTTCTGAATCATTCCATATATTCCCGAATGGTGAAAATAATTTTAAAGTATAAAATTACTTTTGGATTAGAGATCAATAAAAAGACGCATTGTAATACCAAATCAATCTCTATTTCTCAAGATTATATCGAAAATACGCTGAGTTATATACACTGTGACCAAATTATTATGATAACTTCCTCAATACAGTGGTCGACCACCTTCAGCCAGTAATACTGTACGCATTCTTCTTGGCATAGATCAATGAGATGTTGGTAGGTGTAAAGAGGAATTTGACTCCAGATTCGATGAACTGCATTTTCCAATTTCTCCAGATTGGATGGCACCGGATCCAGCTGTCAGATGTTCCATTCGATCTCATCCCACAAATTCTCAATTGGATAGATACGAGCCAACGAAAGCAGGTAAAGTCAGTGTCATGATCTTCGAACCATCTGACGGCAGATGTTCGAAGAACATGTCATCAGCTGTATAACAAAGAGCATTGTCTTTCTGAAAATATCTATCCCTGGCAGAGTACACCATTATTATGTAAAGATGTACATGGTCTGCGAGAACACTTAAATACCCTTGGGCATTTAGACGTCGTCTCTCAGTAATAAAAAAACCCCTTTCAATGCTAAGAAAACATCCCAAAACCATGACATTGTCTCTACCAGCTTGAAGTGTTGAGGCATTGCAGTTGGGGGGTCATGCTTTCATGCTGTTTTCTTCATGTCACTGTAAAACGAGATTCATCACTGCAAAGAACGGTTTTCCATATATCCAATGTCCGATACGGTCAGATCTGCACCATTGCAATCGATGCTTCGTATTCTGTGGAGTGATGTTCGGCTTGTACGAGGTTGCATGACCATACGTTTTTAAGAAGTACGACCATGGAGTAAGAGTTTTTTTTAACTCTCGATGAACACTTCTCATGAGTTTTGGAACTCCTAAGAAATTTCTCCCAAAGAGGCCTTTCGATTTCCTTTCCTTACCCTTTTCAGAGTTTTGCGGCTGCATTCACCAAGTATTTTCGGCCTACCAGTTCGTTTTTCTACAGTTTCGCTGTCTCAACGTTTCCACTTCACAATTATATCATTCACAGTTGATTTAGGTTTCTGTAGAATACCCACAATCTCATGAACTGATTTCCCACAAAAGGGGTATCCCCCTATACCGCCAGGATAAAACTCAATAAGTTCCTTTGACTTACTCATTACCTCACAAATGCTTAAATGCAACCTGAAAAACCATTATTAACGCTTTTATAGCTTTCGATGACGCATCAAATAACCGCACAGAACTGGATATTTTTATGGTTATGACCTAATTTTTTAATGCTATATATGTAAAGCTATGAAATTTTTTTGCGACTGTCAGTTTGAGGAAATCATGAACATGTAATTGTCTTTAAGGGATTTAACTTAAATTAAATATAATTAATATATTTGGAGGAGTAGTTAGCCTTATGTGGGTCTTAATAATAAATATTATGGTAAATAATTCTAAACAGATCTCTACTGTTCATGTCTCACCAATTGATTGGCATTCATACGCAATGATTTCCATTCATCTTTCTAAAACTTTTAAAGAAACAGGCATGGTCATGTGCCGGATTAAAGAGCAATCACTTCCCTCTAGTAAGAAGAAGATTTTTAAATGAAATGAATTGATATTTTCTCATTCTTTCTAGTGATTCCAAAGATAGTTATTACAAGAGGCCCATAGAACCTTGGCCTATGCCTTGCAAAGATGGCACCGGAATCTCTTATCTACCAGATAGAGCAGTAATAATACGTTCCAACGGAATCAAACAACCCGAAGCCAAGGAAGAAAAGAAACACGCTAATCCTTATATTCTGGTGAAATCTCCCCCAGAAAGAAAGCCGCAAAACTATGGATTTCCTCTCTACAGAATGGTGACACTACCTATCGCAACAAAAAGACTGGTGTGTACTGACAAGAACGGAAACAAATTTCAACTGTCACCGAATCCCATATATAATCCATTTGGGTAACAGATTTAAAAAAAAGGAATTAATCTTTAAATTAAATAAAAAACGACACTCGAAATTTGCGAATATGTTATAATAAGCTCGATCGACCAAAAAAAATTTCTTTTTTAACCCTTTCACTGCTAATCCTTCCCAGCTGGTTGTGCAAAAGAATACACACTTTCCAATATCTGTTTCATACAAGGGCTGCAGGATGTAAAGCGGCCATAACTCGCTTTACATCCAGCATGTCCCAACCGAAATAGAAGCTGGCAAGCCAGTAAGAGTTTGAGCGGATCATCTAGAATCGGGTCAGCAATGAAAGGGCTAAAATAGATTTTGAGAATGTAAGTCCAGTTCTTAATGTGTTTTGCCTTTTCATTTATTTTTGTCTTTAAATTCATTGAAATGACAAACAAATGTAATACTCAAAGGAGAATTCGAATGAAACAATCGCATATATCCGGCACATAGTGTCTTTCAAAGCCCCATTAGAATCCGATAATTTAGTGTTCACTACTCACTATTATCTAATGTCACTTGCTTCACGTTTATGAAAATGTTATTTTGTGATCGAACTTTTATGTTTTCTTGATGTGTTAGAGGTTTGATCTGTGCATAACGACATACAGAATTTCCGTTTCAAAAATTAATCATTAACAAAACCATTAATTTAATTTATTTTATATGTCTGGTTGCAAATTTGAAAAAAAAATCATTTCAAGATTTCAGTTTATTCATATTAACTCAGATCCGATAACTAAAATATACATCTAAAACAGTTGTTTCGATGTACAACAAAAGCCGAATTTTTAAACACCGTTTTAATTAAATTTACGAAAGATTATAACAATGATACAATTATCACCAACCCAGCATCGTAAAACGAAACGATAATGAGGAAGTTGATGTTATTGTTCAATGGAGTTGCTCTGAATAGTCCAAGTTAGCGATAAAATATTCAGTAAATGCATAACGTTTTTTTGTTATCATAGCCTTAGACTAAGGATCCGAAGGGAAGCAATGGCTTCAAAATAAACCTCTGCTATCGGGCTACGAAACTTGGGTTCACGACAGATGAGTCATGCATAAATATGGGCTAGATGTATAGCAAATCCGACATCGAAGTTCGAACATTCTCTTGTTGGTAGGAGGATTTTGGTAGGGTTAATTTAAAGCAATACTAGGGCAATTTTGAGATGGCCCCGTAATTTTTAACCGTGGTCAGATGACGAGCGGCACGTCCTACTCCCTATCGGCTGGAGGATGCGTGGCTACGACGAATTTAGCATTCATTAGAGCCGCTGACACAACGGTTCTTCTGTGGAATTGGGCCTCGAAATTTCAACCCACCCGACCTCACCGCCAAGCTACCGTGATCCGTTGGTATAATGAGAAAGAGTGGAGAAAGTATTACTGAATGAAAAAAAAGTAATGATGGCAACAAATAGTATATTATATTAATTTTTAAAGAAATATAACATTTCCCCAAGATGATTGATTTTAGGGTTAAAAAATAACTCAATAATAAAATTTTTGCTTCTTTCTTTCCATGAATAAATAACTAACGCATCTATTTTGAATAATTTTTTATATTTTGATTCGCGCTACAAAGCTTCTTCAAAGTAATCTTGGATAAAGAAAGAAAAAAAAATGACCATGAAATGATATACAAGTTCAAAGGTTTTGATATCTTTTTGTCTGATAAGTGCAAAAAGGGGAAGAACAAGCAATCGAAACGATAAGAAAAAAGAGGAACGATTATGAAAGATCATGTAAAAGTCGATGGCATGCGAGAAAAAGTTTAAAAATAATCTAAACGATAACTGAAAAAAGTATTTTAGAAAAAAACCCACCATAATTTAAATTTTCCTCAGAAAATATATAGTACTTCGAGACATCTATAAATGCCTAAAAGTCATACCCACTTGGAATTTAATACATGGTGCTTTCAGAGAAACTCCTTGGCTTTAGAAAATCCGAATAAGAAATCGATAAATTTAAAAAGGCTTTGAGAACGAATCATCAACTACGAGAAAGTAAGAATTGCATGATTCTTTTCGAATTCTCAGTTTTGTGCTCCACTGCCCAAATAAATTTTTATTTTCACATATTTATTGCAAAGCTTTTTCTAAAATTACTATGGAGAATTTGCAATAACTTAAAACTTTTTCAACGTAAAGTAAATGATGTTTCGGCTAATCAAATATATGGATATCGTGCCTGCATGAAAATTATCATGAAACATACACTTGTGTGCAAAACTTAAGCAACAGGGTATTTTTTTTTTGCCCTAACTCCACGATAAATCATCTGAGATACAGGAAATTCAGAAATTAAAGACAACATCTTGTACGCAAAAATTAATACAATGCATAAAATGATGAAATAAAATTAAAAAGGGATTTGTTGAATTCATAGTAACGTTACACATGATTGTCTGTCCAGGAGGAAGAACAACAAGCAGATGTTCTTTAGTATGAGATATGCCCTCCCCTTACTACAATGGTTGCTTCGCATCATCTCCCCATACTCAGCGCTAGATTGTCCAACAGTTCTTGAGGTAAGAGTGCCCATTCCTCAATAAGCGTCTATTGCAGTTGTTGGGTGTTCCCCGGAGGATGTATTCGTGCCCCAAGGCGTCTTCCTAAAGCCTCCCACACATGCTCTATGGGTTTTATCTCAGGGGAGTATGCTGGCTAATCCACTGGAAAGTGATATCTTCACTTTCCAGTAGCTTCTGAACAGCAGGAGTCCCATGTGGGCTTGCATTATCATTTATAAAAACGAAATCTTCTCCAATGCCACCACGGAATAGACACACGTGGCGAAGGATCATTTCCTTACAATAGCGATCACTGGTAAAAGAACCTTCGTCGAAAACGTGGAGCTCAGTTCTTCCATTCAGCATAATGCCTCCCCAGAAGACAACTCCATTACCACCGTAACGGTCTATTTCCATGATGTTACTGGGATGAAACCATGTCTCGGCCTCTCTCCAATCAACTGACATCGAGACTTGCTTGTAGCACTAAAACGACTCTCATTTGTAGAGGACACGATTCCGTTGATGAGATGTCCAATATTTGTGATCCTTGCACCACTCTAAACGGTGCTGCCGATGACCAGCTTTCAGGGGAATACAGCGCTCAGGACGGCGGCCAAATAGGCCCCATTTGTGAAGGAGTATGGCCACAGTAAACCGCGACATTTTCGGCCCCTTTGCTGAGCACAGTTGTTGAGCAATAGTACTTGATGACTGGTTTCGGGCTCTTTTCATCTGCAGGACGATACATCTGTCGTCCACTTCAATTGTTTTCCTGGGGCGGCCACCACCAACCTTTATAACAGCTGCACCTGTGACTTGGAAGTCTTTCCAAGCAAGGGAAACGACACTTTTGTTGTTTCTAAACTTTGCAGTCACACTACGCCCCATCTCCAACTTTCCGATTTTATTCTTTCACGTGTGAAATCGTCCAGGTGATTTCTTTTAGCCATATTTCACGAAAGAACTCACCAGCATTTGCAGCGAATGTGTTTAATTGCTTCTCCGTCCTTCCTTTTATTGTAGTCTTGAGCTGCGCGCGCCACGCTCACGTCACTAGTAACATTTCGCTCTTGATATTTGCATGCGCATGACCTTTCATTCTGAATTATGTGTTTATTGTACCGATCGCAAGAACTCCGTTTCTGCATTATCATGTCTTCTTAAAATTTACATTGTTGCTTAAGTTTTGCACACCAGTGTATTATGTATTCAGATAAGATGCTGGAAATAATAAGGTTGATTAAAAATAAATACAATAATAAGAAAAAAATTGATCAAACTATTAAATTTTCAATTTAATTTAAGCTAAAATCAAATGCCCTCATATTATTTTAGAAATTAAAATAGCAATACATGTCCCAAATAAGATGTGTCATTTAGTTAAGATGCGTGGGAGATTCGTAGGTAAAAAAGATTAATTATTCTTTCACCTCGAAAGACTTGAAAATTGAGATCTTCAGGATACACAAAAGGCACAATTTAGCAAATATTAAGTCAAACCATTGGGAAGAGTCTTCCTGTGATATTCTCTCATATTTAATCATGATGCCTCCCCCCCTCTCCCCAAACTATGGATCAAGTGAATGGATCAAGTACATAGAATTTTATTTTTATTCCCGCACATGAGCGTTTTGTGCTTCACATTATACTGAAGAAAACCGACTTTGTGCTTTGGACGCTTTTTTGAGATTGAATGAAAGCAAACTTTGACGCAACTGTACAGTTTGGGTGACAAGATCACGCACTATTTATCTTATTAACACAAGTAGTTTCGATTTTGAGTTATCACGTTTACATTCATTGTCCAGACTGGCAGAATGCTGGAGCTTTAGATAAATCCGATTCAAAATTTGAGACGGAATTGCACTTCTGAGGCTAAATTTCAGTACGAAATTTTATCTACCCATCTCTTTACATTGTGTAGTTATCGTAGAATTCCACAAAATTCATGGTAAAATCATATACCATACTTCATCCGTCCAGCTCAAATTGTTTTTGAGCAGTCATGCTGTAACGGATTACTTCCGTCGGGGTTCTTTTCCAATTTGTCGGTCGATGAAATAAACCATCCTTTAGTGGTAGACGACGACTTTTATTAACACGAAAGCGACTAATTACAGATAAGACGAAAACAGGAAACACACTACGATTACTATTTGTGTACACACACAGTGGTACACAAATAGCGATCGGTAGTAAAAATAACCACAGCACACAAAGCGGCCAGACAGAAATCAGTAAAAGGAGGGAATCTTAGTAGCTTCACTCTACAGTCTGCAATTCTCCACTTGCGGACTCAATATAACACGACTGGCAACACCATACATGACTGTGCTGTTTCTACAATAAACATCAGAACTCGGCACAGAGCTCAGTTCATCAATCGCTTCAACTCCACACAACTCTCTTTTTTCGTTGGACTATTCCACAATTGCTTCGTTAACCTCTCTTCGACTCGTTTCACGACTGATTGCAGCTTGAGATTGTTGGCCTTTTTAATTTCTGAGAAGCGGGCCTAGAAGGTTCTCGACCAATCAATCACATATCGATTCCTATTGGCTCAACAGCTAAAATTCTGGAACTTTCCTGTAACATCTATTTTGTCACCAAATTCGTCGTCAAGCTCCGAGATCACTGATGAGGAACCCGATCAGCACCCAACAGAGCTGATCGTAAAACTGTCTTTCCAGTGATTAAACTAACGGTATTGGGAAGAAACATTACAGGTTTGTAACAATACTGACGAACGAATAAAGCGACAGATCGGTTTATTTCTAAAAAAGTATATCCAGGACTAAAAGAAGTATAAAACGCGACATGTTTCAAAGAATCGAAGTAATTTTTTTCTCATATTCTTTTTCTTATACGAGAAGGTATTCAGTGTCAGTATTTCATTTTTATATACAAGGGAAAAAAATTTCATTTTTTTTAGATTGTCCATTTAAACTGTAGGCAAAATTTAAACGATGAATTCAAAGTGTAGATGGCGATAAACAACAAAAAGTAGATTGACAAAATATTACATTGAAAATGCCAATAAAAAGATCCAAGGAAATTCTTACTTTTAGCAAGTTCTCACTGACTATAAAGATTTTAAACAGTTAAGTGTGTTCAACATGAAAATCCAAATCTTCATTATTTTTTTTTTTTTGCGATTGATGTGTATCTTTACATCTAATAATAATGAAATCTTATTCACTAATTTAGGATAGTGACCAGTTATCCTTTGAATTTAAAAATGGGCAACATTTACATGGTTAAGGAATTTTAAGCGATGAATAAGTATTTCTGTACCAAGTTTAGTAATATTAATACCAAGTTTAATTACGTTTTGAACACTTAATAAGTAAAACTTTAAAACTAGGTTGCATATATCGATTTATACAAAAAGACACACTTTTAAGTAATACTAGGACTACTTCGCAGTGCACCTTGTAATTTTGAATACTGCCATATGGCGATAATGCGTCATTTAATATGATCGAAAAACAAATTCAACCAGCTACAAATTACTGTGATTGTAAGTTGAAGGATTTATACTAAACGGAATAAATGGGCTATTCTTTCAATTGGATTTACCTTTCCGCGGTAGGGCGCGCCATTAACATAATACTGTAATTATCCTTCGTATTCAGACGCTGTACCACAGTAATCAAACGAATATTAGGGAGTTCCAAAAGTCTCCTTCTCATCGCGCTATGAATGGCCTTATCTGGCTCTGCAAACGTGCAGGCGTATCTACTAACTCACCTTAACAGGAAATGGTCTGAACGTAGTTGCCGTAAATAGACGAATCGAAGATAAGAGAGAAGTGGGTATTAAAAGTAGCCACGACATTTAGTTAATTAATTGGCTTTTATTAGGCGAGAAATTAATATCGCTTGTGCTAATAAAGATCTATTTATACAACAGCTAAATAAAATTTTGTTATTAAGTTGTAGGTAAACTTAAAAATTTCTTGTTATTTATACTTGAAACTAATGTCTTGCATCAGAAAGTCTTCAACGACATTTCTTCTACTGCTTTTATATTGAATTATTTTAAGACTGAGCCTGCCGTTATTAAAATAAAAACCATTGGATAGCAAAATAATTTGATATTTTCTTGAAAATTTATGCAATTTTAAAAGAGAAAAGCTTACGTTTTAAGAATATAATTTTGTTTTGTTCTGTTTCATACTAAAATTTCTAAGTTTCGAACTAGCACAAAATAATAGTTTCAAATAATAAAAGTCAGGAAAAAAATTAGAAAGTATAACTTTTTCAATTTGTTACTTTTTAATCCAAATAAAAACTCGAAATTCAGCAAAAAATTAAAGGCAAACAATAAATAATAAAATTAAAGATATTTATTCATTTCATACCCTTCTAAGAGCTTACAAAATATTTATCACGAAGTATTAAATATTTATCTTTGGAATACCATACTCTCCAACATTGGTTACTCAGCCATTCACCGCATTTCTTACATATACATGTAACAAATATCCACAAGAGATAGAATTGATCAGAAAAACACAAAATATGAACATCAGGCATCAACCGAAATACAATGCAAAATGATGCGGCTAAATGATTTTATATGCGCCAAATGAAACTCAGTCCTTTACTTTATCCTCAACATGTAATAGAATATCTCGTTCCCAGGTCGACTGACCCCTAATATTAGAGGTTTTTTTTAGGTGGTAGGTTGTCTTCTATGTCAGCGGTTCAGCCATTTCAGAGCTCGAAACTGTCTCAAAGCCGGGTCTACAAAGTCTTAAGGCAGGGTTCCTTTTGTCCATTTGGGATTCAAAAGGTTAATTTTTTACAAGCTCCTTTTTCAAGGCGAAACAAATTCTGCAAAATATTTAATCAATTGGATCATTTAAAAGCTGTCATAGCGGAAAAAGGAGAGGGGTGGGGGAAACCGCCCACAATTAATGAATGGAGTAGGCATTGTTTTTCATCATGAAAAGTAAGACCACATATTGCATTAATCTTAAGAGAAAAGCTTTTACGGTTTGACAGGTATGTTTCACTCACCGCATCCTGCATATTCTTCAGATGTCTTTCCTTCCGATTAGAATTTCTTTCTGTCCTTAAAAAAATATTCTTTTCTTGGTAAGTGTTTTAAAATCCATTAACAAAATAAAAGCGCACCCTGAGGATTATTTCTCGACAAAAACACAATTTTGGAAATAAGAATACTTTCCACTGAATTGATGTGGCAATGCTGTTAGGAACTATAGTTGTGTGCTGTTTCCACATATTCCCAGCCTGCCATCTGCATGATATGATTGAAAACGCCTAATCAGAACCGCATGAAACTTTTAAAATAATCTAGCGTTCTATCTTTGTACTCTTAGGGGACATCTGTTTTTGTACAAAGCAGATAATAAAGGAGTACGAAAAAATCTTCGACTTCCCACATCGCTATACAGTGCAAAGTGTGATGAATAGTCCGTGCAAAGATCTTCACAATTGCTCCTTGCATTTTGGTGTATTGCAGCACTTCTGTTCAACAACCAATTCTTCTTTCAGAATGAGCATTTAGTAGCCTATGATGACATAAGCATAACATAAAGATATGTTTTCTGCCTGGTAGTTCACTTTAGCAAACAACAATAACTGATCACTTCAAAAGTTAACCATTTTACTGATACTCATTCTGATGTTACGAGCGTCTACAATCCTCCCGTGTTTAGACTTGGTTAAATCATGTTTTTTTGTTTATTTCTTACCATGTAACACAGAGAAATTGATGCTTCATTTGTCCTGCATTCCCATTTTAAAGCTATCTCGTCCTGCAATGCCAATACCATGAAGTTTTGGCTGTCATGCAAATAAGAGGTCATAATAATTTGCCTCTCAGTAACAGTAATACAATAATTTGTAACATCCAGGGATGTGCTTTCTTAACTACACAGTGAATTCAGACAAAATGTAAAATACAGAGGGAATAGGATAGATTCCCACACTAAAGAACCTGTGGTCTAATGATTAGAGCTGCATATCCATTTCTCAAATTCTCAGTTTGAATCAAATTGTCAACAATTTATTATACATATAGTCATCATATCTATTTTTTTTTTTTGCTTAAAATGGTACAAGAGCAGCAGGAAAAATTGTTGTCACAATTGTATTAAAAAAGGGGTTCAAAAATTTGGAGACAACTGACTTATGAGGAAAATAATATAAATTATTTTACATGCAGCAAAACTCTATTTAAATCATCAGTAGAATTTATTGGATTTTAAGACATCAATGGAAATTTGAGAACTGTTCTTAACTACACACCTTTATTCCAAATAAATATTCTTTAGATTGTCAAAAAAAATTGCCATTCTATTTTAAATTTACACATTTATATGCAATGTCAAACCTATAACATATGTTAATCACAAGCTCAATATAATACTGTACAATGTGATGCACACACCAAATGACAGAGGTTATGATACACTCTGTAATTATACGATGTATAAAATATTGAATGAAAGAAATTTAATTTCTTTCATAGGGTAACTATGGTGTTGGAAATTATAAGACATAATAATGGAAACTTTAAGTTATTAAGAGTTACTTGACGAATGATAACATATTCAATAACAGTATGACAAATCAATGGAAAACATTTCACTATTTTTTTCACATTAGCAACTTAATTATATTTCATAAATGTAGTCTTTACAGTTATTAGAAAATACACGATCGCACTTTGAAACAAAGCTTATATTTTTAAAAAAAATTTGAAATTATGAATAAAATTTCCAGAATACCTAATATCAACCTATTTTATCAGGAATAAAACTACAGAAGGCAGGTGACATGGCAAAATATTTTCTTATTTTGCTAATCTGATAGTTTGTCAGTTAATGTCATTCTCAAGTTTTAAAATATTTCTGCGTTAGACTTTCGAAGTTTTATAATAAATGGAGCCACATGGTTCACAACACACAACGTTTAATTAAGACTACACAACTACACAAGAATTACAAAAATATTCGTCCTCGGAGAGGGTTACAGAAGCGCCACCTCGTGGGCGATATCAATTAGTATATCGAAATTTAACACTCCCCCCCCCCCCGATGCATCCAAAGGATGCATCACAAATTAATCTTGAACCTTTAAATTATATAATCTTTCCACTGGCCTTCTTAAAGTACCATTAGAAACCTTGATTTCACAAGATCTAATTTTGCCATCTCTTCCTGGAAACAGTTTTAATTTTACCCATCTTCCAGTTACATCTTTTAACATTATCCTCTCTAATGAGAACTACGTCATTAAGTTTAAATTGGGAAGAATTCTTAGGCATTTTAGAAACCATAGCAGATCTTAGTTCTAAAATATATTTTTTATAAAACCTTTTCCAGAAATGATCTAACAACAATAATCTATATTTCCATCTTTTCATTAGTTCACATTTTGAAGATTTAGGTATAGCATTTGGTGATGGCAAAACAGTTACCTTTGATCCAGTTAAGAAATGAGATGGTGATAGAGGATCTGGTTCATTTACATTACAATACAAATATGTAATTGGGCGTGAATTAATCACTGCCTCAACTTCAATTTACAGTTCTTCATAAGTTAATGATGATTTACCCAATACACGTTTTAAACAAGTTTTTACAGATCTTACTAAACGTTCCCAGAATCCTCCCCATCAGGGAGCAGATTTGATAATTTATTTCCAAGTAATACCATTATTCACAAAATCTAGAAACACTTTCGTCATTACACAATTGATACAAATACTTCTTTATCATTCTCGTTTAAATGTTTTTGCATTATCAGAATATATGATACTACATGCACCACGACGTGAAATAAATCTACGAAATGCTTGAATGAAACATTCTGCACTTAAATTTGATACTAATTCCAAATGTATTGCTCGAGTAACGGCACAAGTAAACAAAGCAATATACACTTTAGAGCCATCTTTTAAAATTAATGGTCCCGCAAAATCAATTCCACTTACCTCAAATGGTTGCGACTTCTCAATTCGATCAGGAGGAAGGGGAGCTGAAATTTCTTGACCCGGATTAGCATTAAATTTTTTTACAAAATCTACAACTATGCAAGATTGATTTTATGAAACGTCTAGCTCTTAATATCCAAAATTTGGCTCTTTGAATTAAAGTTTCATTAATACCACTATGAAGAACTTTTTCACAATTATTTAAAATAATAAGACGAGAAAAATAATCATTAGGTAATATAATAGGATTCACTTCATAAACATCTAAATAAGATTTAACTAATCTACTCTTTACTCTTAATAAACCCTTAACATCTAATTTAGGATTAAGACCATATAATTTAGAATCCTTATCTATACATTTTTTACATTTGATACAATTAATTTCATTTGAAAAACACTGCAACTGTGACAATTTTATCTAATAATCCATAGCACTGGACATTTCTTCAGTTGTTAAATGTCCAACTGTTTTTTGTTGTATCTTTAAGTTTTTCAGAAATCTAAACACATATGCAGTTACTCATTATAATTTAAGTAAATTGCTAAAAATTTTAATGTCAAATATTGGTTCCATAATATCAGCATTCGTAGTTAGTATAACACGTTCTTCAGTAGAGGCACTTAAGGGATCAGGATCACTGTCGTCATTAGAAGACACACAAGTCATATCTTGTTGAGTTAGCCATGGCGGACCATGCCACCAAACTTGATCATTCATCAAATTTTTAACACTTCAGGTGGTGTTTTTTCACACTTCAGTGGTGTTTTTTCTCGGATTTCTGTCACTCGATTCTAAACGAAGATCTTCCATTGACGAGAATTATTTTTAATCCAATGAAGCACAATTTTTGAGTCTGTCCACATACAGACGGAAGCGTCTGCAAAATGTTCTCGAATTGAAGCAATTAATCGGGCACCTAATAATGCAGCCATGTTTTCAAGTCTCAGTAAAGACAACTTTTTAAGTGGAGCAACTCTGCTTTTGGAGATAACAAATAGTTTTAGTCTCATTCTGGTATGGAAACTTGAGATACACAACAGCCCCATAGGCAGTCTGTGAACTGTCGGTGAAACAATGCAGTTCCCAACCGTGAGAGGTGTCGACATCAGTGCAGGAATACCAGCGCGGTATTTGAACTTCTGGCAATTCCTTCAATTGTTCATACCATTTGGATAGTAATTCTGCTGGAATAGGTTTATCCTAGTCAATACCAGTAAGCCATAAATTTTGGAAAAGCACATTTGCTTGAATCACGTAGGGAGAAAGAAATCCTACAGGGTCGAAAATTCTCGGGACAGCTTTCAAAACAGAACGCTTGGTTTGTTCATTTTCCTGTATAAATTCAATTATGTCTTCTGCATTAAATGAGAAAACATCCTTATGAGTGTTCCATTTAAGTCCCAATACCTTTGCAGGTGAGTCACACAAAGGCACTGATTCTCCTCGTTTTTGTGTCTCGTATTCCTTTCGTAGTTCAGGTGAATTTGAGTTCCATTTCGTTAAATTCATTGAAGCCTTTTTCATGATAGTATTAGCATTGTAATAGACTTCAATAGCTTCCGTTTCAGTATCTGTTCCACAAATGAAGTCATCAACATACATATAGTTACTGAGTTCTACAGTTTCCAGATATTCATTTTCAAATTTCTTTAAATGATGTTTGATACAAGCACCGAGAAGAAAAGAGCTGGATTTAGCTCCGAACATCACACGGCACATCCTGTAAATCTGAATATTTGGATTCGATAAATTCGAATCATCGTGCATCCATAGAAATCGCATAGCATCCCGATCTTCACAATTAATTGATATTTCAAGAAATGCCTTTTGAATATCCGCAATAAAGGCAATTCGATGCATTGTAAATTTCAACAAAACTTTTAAAAGTTCAGGAATAAGATTTGGATCTTGAAGTAAACTATCATTTAACGATTTCTGATTTTTCTCTTTTGAAGATGCATCATGAACCACTCGCAATTTTGTAGAAGCGTGATTCATTCTAAGCATTGCTCGATGAGGAATGTAATAGGTTCTTTCACATTCAGTTGCATTGGGATCTACCTTTTCAACAATACCATCTTTGATTTGATCTCGTATAACTTGTCTATATTCGTCGAAAAAATTTAAGTTAGAGCGAAATTGCTTCAATAGATTAAAGAATCTTTTTTCAGCATTTACATAGTTGTCATGTAATGTGACATTTTCATTAAACCAAGGTAATCTAACTTCGTAACGGCTATTTTTTTTCTCAATCGATTTTTCAAACAATCTTAAAGCCTTTTCATCTTCTAATCGTTCATCGGGGCAATCAACACCCAAGGATTCAACATTCCAAAACGATTCCAATGTTTTTGACAACTTCTCCTCAAGCAATAACTTAGAGCAAATAGTATCCACTGAGTTCAACTCCGAAACAGAAAAGCGACCTTGAATACACCAGCCAAAAATCGTATTCAAAGCAACAGCCTGGTCGTTTATTCTCTTTATTCGCTATTTTCCATAAACAATCTGCCCCTATTAGAACCGAAATGGATTCTTGATTTGCACTCTGATGAGTCATAAGTGGTATTCCAAACTTTAATAGGTCAGATTTTATGCTTGCATCAAGTGGTTTAAGTTAAGCAGCTGTAATAATTGGAGTTTCGATCACATCAAGAGTGAAAAATTCCTCTGGCTGGTTTATGTTTAGTAATGTTAATTCCACCTTCCGTTGGCGCTAATGTTTACTTTCATTTTCTCCAAACGTATGAATGTTTAGACTAGAATAGCTTTTCGATCGGAGTCCTAATTTTTTAGAAATGTCTTCTCTAATGAATGATGCTTGACTTCCTCCATCTAAAAGGTATCTTAAAACACAATTATTTCTTTTACCTTCATCAACGGCATAAACAGTTTGAAGTATGACGTCAGACATTAGGGTTGTGGCAGAGGAATGAGAAATGGCGGCGGATTCTTCTTTTACGGGAATGCTGGATGGAATAAGAGCATTCTGATTTAAACATACAGATTCGTGGGGTGGATTTTCACATTTTTTGCAATATAAATGCTTCTTAACACAGAAAGTTCCTAAATGTCGGGAACCAAAACACTAAAAAACATTTTCGTTTCTTTTCAAAAATTCGCGTTTTTTCTGTGTATCCAATTCTTCACATTTGAATTTTTCATGTTCGCTCTTATTACAAAATATGCACTTATTATTCAGCGTTGATAATGCAGATGCACTCGCTATTTTCGGTTTAAATTCAGAGTTATTCCATGAATTCCCGCCTTTTCTTATATCTTGTCGTTGAAAGGGTTTCGAATAGTTCATAAGATTTGCAGCTTCACGGCAATTAATTTCTTTCCTCAAAAATTCCATCAGTTCTTTAATATCAAACTGCGATTGTTCTTTCCGATTTCGATTGAATTCAAAATTTAATTCTTCTGGGATTTTCTGCAAAATTATAGGACAAAGTAAATTTCCTTAGCTTCCAGAAGTAACATTCAATGATTCTAAACTTCGGATTTGAATTTCGCATTCATCAAAAAGTTTCTGCAATGCTTTAACGTTCGATATATTTCTAACAGGTTCAATACATAACAATTTATTCATATGCGAACTAATGACAATATCTTGTCTTCCGAAGCGATCCTTTAGTATTTCAATCGAAGAATCGTAATTTTGATCACTAATATTAAATCCGGATATAGCAGATAATGCGTTACCATTAAGCAAAGATTTTAAATACGCAAATTTTTCGGTTTTGCTTAAACTTTCATTGTTATGAATAGCACATTCATACTGATTCCAAAAATCAAGCCACTTACTTGAATCTCCATAAAAAATGCTCATTTGAAGGCGCGGCATTTTCATCACTTTCGTTCCAGGAACAGTTCGATTAATCGAAGTTTCGTTTTCAGTAACTGCGTCACGATTTCCGGAGTGCTGAATTATGTACCTTAGCAATCTTCCACTCCAAAGAATTACTTGTTCTTGATATTCATGACTTTTACCTTCTTCCAATTTATCCACGGGCGTATCGGTTTCAATTTGTGAGTCCAAGAGTTTCAGTTCCATCATTTTAGCATCCAACTGACCACTGCAATCTCGCAAGATTTCAAGTTTTTCCTCGACAGTAATATCTGTTTCTAAATCTCTCAATCTCTTTTATTAATTTTGTAGTCAACTGTCTTATTACTAAGCGCTTCTTTTTGTTCTTTTCTAACTCCATTTTCAAATTAACTTTTTTTATGTCTAACTATTTCTTTTCTGAATAATCTAAAGAGTTCCAGATTCTCGGGTTTTCGGAACCATGAAATATTTCTGCGTTAGAATTTCGTAGTTTTATAATAAATGGAGCAACATGGTTCACAAGACACAACGTTTGATTAAGACTACACAAATATTCTTCTACAGAAGCGCCACCTCGTGGGCGATATCAATTAGTATATCGATATTTAACAAGTTTGCTTGATTACGCAATTTTATGTACAATAATGAAAACAGTTCTGTTATATAAACTAGTTATGCTGTAGTCAAATTTAATGCTTAAATAACAAAAAATTATTGAATTTCAAAGGTAATTTTTAATATTTCAATAACCAAATCAAAGTACTCAAAAATATTAGAAGATTATTATATATATATATATATATATATGTGTGTGTGTGTGTGTGTGTGTGTGTGTGTGATACATTTTTTTACATTCAATTTTGGGAGAAAAAAAAACATACTAATGTAATTTTTTTCTTACCAAACATCAAAACATTTAAGTAAAAATTTTACACTTTCATAACATGATTATGGAGGGAGTCATGTTAAAAAGACAGTAAAAATGATCAAAATCTATTTGGTTGATTATTTTCAAATTTCATTTTCCAGATATAATAAAAATATATCATTCACAAAAGATTTTTTTTTTATTTTACTGAGTATTCTTCATTAAAATTATAAAAGAGCAGAATAAATAAAATAACAATTTTAAATAATATACATTTTTTTTCAAATTGAAAATTTCATTATTTTGGATCAATTAATTTTTCAAGAGTTTGTATAACTATTTTTCTGATAAAACTAAAAGTAATTGCAGTGGAATCATGAGGAGACTTAGATTTCTCAAAATTTATTTTTATATATAAGATTAACAATATCAAACTTAAGTATCATAAAAACTTGAACAAACACGTATTACAATAAATTAGGGCATAAAATATACAAATAAATATGTATAATCCTCATTTCACACTGGAAACTTCAGAGAGCTGTTTCCAGATTATGGTAAAAACAGCTTATGCATCAGATCAAGATTCAATACCCGTGTCTAAACCAAGGAGTTGTTTCGTCAGTTCATATGTTGAAAAAGAGACAGCAACCATGGGTATCGCTCTTAGATAGTTTATCGTCATGCCTCTATATAGCCCTTTCACAACACCATCTTCTCGGAATGTTAAAACAAGTGTGGTAATAAGACCCTTCCTATAAAATGCATAACAAAATTATTATATTATTGTAAAGTAATTTATTATACAGATGGAAGATAAAATTAATTTTGAAGGCTGGAAGATGTAGAACAGTTTTTCTAAGTTCTTTCAAAATCGAAAAATAATCCCAAATAAGAAACTTTCCTAATTTATTAAGTAACAAAAATACCACAACTTTATTTTATTTACTTTTAATAAATGCATTACTGATTAAAATTGATTCCAATAATAAAAATTTAAGAATAAAGTAAAATTTGATGTATTCAGTTTCAATGAAACTTCGGTGAAAATAATTGAAAAATTATGAACCGATTAAGAAATGCCTACACATAATACAAAAATTTTTACAGATATTAATAACATAATACATAAGCACAGATAATTTTATATTTCTGATTTATCAAAAATTCTTCCAATTTATAGAAATATAAAAAACTTGCTGTTTGGATAAAATTTATAGATACAATTAGGATATTAAATAGAAAATATTAATTTCAAATCAAACTTGAATTGCTGTAAGAATTCTGCAAAATTAAGCAATAAAATAAATTTTTTTATGAGAATGAACACAAAAATTTGATCAATAACTTTTTTTATAGATATCACCAGTGGATCGCCCTCCCACATAATGTACTTTTTTTTCTTTTTCTTGAAGAAGCAAAACATGAAGATACTCTTCAGGCCCATCTCTACTGAGTTATTTCATGGAATGAAATTTACAAAGCAGAACAGAAAAGATTTTTACAAATTATATTCTACATTATAGCTGATATTTGGAAGGTAGAGATATGCTTTAAATTTTATATTATTTTGAAAAAATAAATTTTAATGGTACATTTTTTTACATTTTCATTAGGTTGCTCGAATTTTTTTTTTAGCCAAAATCACCTTATTTAATATTACATTAGATATTTACAAAGTTTATAAAAATAATGATAAGTTTTATAAAGCAAATAAAAAGCATGCCAATTTTACTTCCATAATTAAAAGCAAGTTCACATTTTCAAGATTCTTGTAGCTAAATTAGTTTTTAGTTGCTGAAATAAATTTTTTGATAACTTTTATATGCTTTATATAAAGGTTTACAGTTTTTTTTTAAATTCTAAAAAACGTACATAAAACTGCAACTTTTTTATCATCAAATCTTTTCTTGCTTCATAAGTAAGAAAACATACTTTTTGAAAAAAAAAGTATCCAAAGGAGTATTGAAAATAATGTTTTATCTTTAATTAACTTATCCTCATTTAATTTTAAAATTTTACTCTTAATTCTATGGCAACTCTAAAATGCAAACAAGAAAAAATTTATTTGAAACACACGAGTGTAAATTCAGAAACAAAAAATTAAGCAAATCTTTCCCTTAAACAACAGCTACATCAGGTTTAAAAACTGACCACATATTTCAATTATAGCTCAGTACGTGTTCCCTGAAGAAGACAATTCCATTGTATTTCTGATAATAAGAAACTGCACAAGACTTCAAGGCTCCTGAATTTTTACACTTAACAGGTTCAGAGTTAACCGAAGAAAGTCTCTTAGTAATTTGAAAGTTGAAGCTGATGATATTTATACAATATAGCAAAGTGTTGACAGCCTATAAATTTACAAAAAAGAAAAAAAAAAAAAAAGATTATGATCATAGAAGACAACATTTTAGAACCAGACCAACTCAAAACGCAAATTTAATCATGTCTCAACTCACTTTGTAAACAGTAACAAATCTGGGTGGCAGCAAGCAGTGGCAAACCAAATGGGGATGTACATACAGTGGGACAAACAATTGAGGATACACCTTACTTTTACTTGATAAATCCAACTTTCAATCGAAATAACACATTAACTAGAAGTGCAAACGCGTTTTTATTTTCACAAGTAACAAAAGGGTTAATTTACAGTAAAAATAACGGAAATCAACAAACAAATATCTAAAATTAAAAATTTCACAAGTATTTGAAATAAACATAGGCAGAATTTTACCTCAAAAAATTAAGGATACACCAATAAAATTTGTGTGACATATCGCATACAAAGACAGTGTCAATATTTGGTTGCATGTCCTTTGGCTTTTATAATGTCTTCCAAACGTCTTGGTACCGATTCGACCAATTTTTGGTGGTATTTGGAGATATTTTATCTCATTCTTCTCGTAAAACTTGCTTTAAATGGGCTTTGTTCCAAATTTGATGTTTTTGGACCTCTGTTTCAAGTGCGGTCCACAAATTTTCTATTCCATTAATGTCAGGGGACTGTGGTGGTGTGTGCAATTGCTGTTTACAATGAAAAAGACACCACATATTGACATTACGCGCCGTTTGTTTGGGGTCGTTGTCTTGTTAAAAAATAAAATTTCCATTTAAACCCAATTTTTTCACTTTTTTTAAGGTTGTTGTTGAGTATATCTATATAAAGCTTATGATCCATTATACCATCTATAAAAACTAAATTTCCTACCCCATTTGAAGCCATACAACCCCAAACCATGATGGAGTCTCCATCATGTTTAACTGTAGGAAGAATATTTTTTTGGATCCAAAGCGGTTTTCGGCTTTCTCCAAACGGTGCGACTGCCATCACTCCCAAAAATGATGAGTTTACTTTCGCCACTAAATATAACTTTCTTCCAAGAGTTATCTGTCTTCAATTGATGAGTTTTTACAAACTCCAAACGCTTGTTCTGTTTTTGTCATCTTATGAAAGGTTTCTTTCTAGCTACTCGACTGCTATATCCAGCATGTCTAATCACAATTCTCACAGTTTCAGAATGTACACTTCTGCCATTATTCGAGAAGCTTCTGCAGCTAGTTTGACTGCACTTAGTTTAGGATCAATCTTGATATCTTTCAAAATTTTCCTTTTGGTTACATCGCTCAGAATACTTTTCCTTCTTCTTCCACTTTTATTTTCAATTAATCCATCGCTTTTAAATCTTACAATGATTTTCTGGACACATGAGTGGCTTCTACCAACAATTTCAGCTACTTCACGATAAGAATTTCCTTTCTTAAATAACCTTAATATAAATTTTCTTACATCAATACTGGTCTCTCTTCGAAGACCCATTTTTAATTTAAAATTGTGACTTTAAATTCACATAACCAACTTCAAAAGACAAAAATAGAAGCCGAAAAGGTTTAAGATAAAATTGGCCAAACTTTGGCTATGACAGTAGAAAGCAGAGAAAAATCTAGCGGTAGTTATACAAAAATTTTATTGGTGTATCCTCAATTTTTTGAGGTACAAATCTGTTTATATTTATTTCAAATACCTGCAAAATTTTTAATTTTAGATATTTTTTTGTTGATTTTCGTTAGTTTTACTGTAAATTAACCCTTTTGTTACTTGTGAAAATTAAAACGTGTTTGCACTTCTAGTTAATGTGTTATTTCGATTGAAAGTTGGATTTATCAAGTAAAAGTAAGGTGTATCCTCAATTGTTTGTCCCACTGTATCTTATGTATCAATTTTAAGGTTCATTTTTAGTGCAAAACTGCGAGTTTAAAATGCAGTATCAAGAAGGGGAAGGAAATATGAATCAAATGGCATTTAAAGCTCTGCAGAAGCACTAATAGCAATCAAGAGTAGAAAAAAAAATGCTCAGTTGCATCTGCTACACCAGTCTATAAGGAATATATTCTAATAGCGATAAATAAACAAATTAGTTTTCTATAAAAAAATTATACTATATGTATACATATAATTTTTGTAGAGGAGTTACGATCAAAAACAAAAAAGATGCTTGAATTTTTAACTTTTGTTTTATTTCATCCTGCAATGCATTTTTTTTTGTACAAGCAGAAGTGATGAGCACATACACACCACAGATTAACACAAGGGTGAAAGGAGGAAAAAGCTCATGAAAATGTTATATTTTAGAATGAAGTTAATATGGGCTGAATTAAGTTTTTAAAAAAAAAAAAAATAGGGGTATAACATTTTCCCCATGATCTGGGCTTCACAGGTTTGAGTTACATTTTTTTTCTGTGGGGTATGTGAAAGAATTTGCCCATCCTTGTAAAAAGGGGTTGTGCATGTGAGTGTGTGAGAATCTTCATATGAGTTAGATGACAGACTTCTGCCTTTGGTTGCTCAGGGGCCTTTACCCTCCGAAGTTACTCCACAAAACTCTGTTTAACCTCTTGCGCTATCAGTTAATTAGCAGAAATGTGTGCCCATCCTATCTAAAGAAATTTCAAATAAGCATTAAGTAGTACAGTAGTGCAGAGAATTTAGTAGATGTACGCTGTACGTTATTTTCAGTATAGGAGAAAATTTCCAATGACATACATTGTATGTCAAAATAGCGCAAGAGGTTAAATCCCTGACTTTGCCAGCGAGCTTGTCTATGACAACTGTATAAATAACAACAATAACACAATGCAAGAAGAATTAGTTAAATTTCAAAAAACTATGCTCTGTATAATGGCTTTATTTTAACAAATACTCAGGAATTTTAACATGCACTAGGTTATGCCATGCTCTGAGTGAAAGGATGGAAATTGCTGATCTAAATGAAATACTTTTTTAAAGATCCCTGCATTTCCCTTATCAGAAACTATATCCCTTATTAAAAACCTCTTTTCCAACATATGTCCCTGTTTTATATGTATCTAACTGATTAAAATTTATATACTGGGTTAATTTTGAGTTATTATTGTGCTACTATTTCAATTAATCCTAATACTTAATAGAAGACCAATTATATTTAGGTGCACATAAAGTGAAACAAATAATATGCAGGGTATCAATACATTTTAGCACTTACCCAAATCTATGAGTTTCTGGTCTCATCATACTCAACTGCATTTTACGTCGAGCAACATCCAAAGGATATCTGAAAGTAGTTAATTATTTCCTGAAAATCAAAATTTAAACAATACTTCAACAGTAATTAAAATTAAAACGGGAAAATAAAGAGAAATGAATTAAATAGAATTTAAAAATGTAAACTAATGCACAAAATGTTATAATTTTTTCATCAATTATTTTCAACCTTGTAGCTTTTTTTATAATTCAATCATAAATAATAATAATAATAAAAATCAATTTTTGTCTTCTCAATACATGCTATTATAAGATTTCATTGGTATGGATAAAGTTTTTTGCAATAAAGTTTTGTTTTGCATCAAAATTTATCTAACTATTAAGTTCTGATAATATTAAATGAATTACCAAAGAAAATACAAGAATTCAAAATTGCTAATTAAAGAAATAGATGATATCAGTAAATGGGTGCCAAATTAACTACAGAATTATATATATATATAATAATAATATTTTAAAATTACATTAAACCTTAATTAGCTCCTTAGCCATAGTAACATTATTCTAAAATATTATATTATTTTCTGATTCCATTCCACCTTTTCTATTTAATTAATTCAAGAGAAGCTTTCTAAATTCTTAGTCAGCGGTCTCCATGCTCCAAGTGAAAGGAAAACTGCTGATCTAAATGAAACATTTTTTAAAGATACCTGTTTTCCTTATCAGAATGTGTGAGAAATCCTTATCAGAATAGTATTGTATACGAGAAATGCTAAAAAATATTTTCCCCATCAAATTCTTATGGTATTTAAGGTCAAGGATAGTGATATCTCCCTCTCTTTATGCTTCTGCTTTTGCGCCATACTGTGAGTGGACATGCCTCTGATTATTAAAGCCGTGCCTCACCAGAAGAGAATAAAACAAATTTAAAAAATCAAAGTGTCATCCATGTCTTCAAAATTACCTTCTAGTTTCAACAAAAATTATTACATTTACACACACATTATATATATATATATATATATATACCGGGTGGCCAGAAATAAAACACCCCTACTCTGACCTCCCTGGATATCGAACTACTCAGTGTAAAGGCTTGAAAATTTGTGGACATACTATTCAAAAAATGGGGAAACGGATTTCACGAAAAAAAAAAATTAGTTCCAGAAATCACCGATAGGTGGCGCTGTACCACTGGACGTATGCTGAAAAGACACAAAAACACGTTTTAAACACATTTTATTTGAAAGTACCAAGCATACATGAAACAAGGACGTTATCGATGCAGGGAATGCTGCTCAATATGGTTCCCTTCCTGAAGATGTAAAATGTGAAGTCTGTGGACAGCTTGTTCAACTGCGGATCGTAACTGGTCATCTGAGATGCTTCTCACATGCAGACTGATACTCTCTTTCAAATCTGCCAAGGTTATCAGACGTTCTCGATAAACAAGGTTTTTTAAGTGTCCCCAAAGCCAAAAATCACACGGATTAAGATCCGGTGAACGAGATGGCCAAGTTGTCGGAAACGCGCGACTGATTATTCTGTCAGTGGTGAAATGTTGGCGAAGAAACTGTTGCACAGGGAGTCCAATGTGTGGAGGTGCTCCATCTTGCATAAAAGTAATGGTGTCAAGGCATTGGCGCTGCTGCAAATGGGGTACAACAAATGTTTCGAGCATCCTTTTGTACCTGTTGGCCGTCACGGTACATGTCTCAAGGCCATTGGAAGTAACCTCTTCGAAAAAGAACGGTCCAAGGATGAATGTGGCTGTGAATCCACACCAGATTGTAACTTTCGGTGAGTGGAGTGGAATCTCTTGGAAGGTACGGGGGTTTGTCGTGTCCCATATGCGACAGTTATGGGTGTTCACTGTTCCACTGAGGTGGAAATGGGCCTCATCGCTCCACAGAATCTGCCACGGCCACGATGCATCCACTTCAACTCTAGCAAGAAATGTCAATGCAAAGGTCAGTCGCATCTCCCTGTCTGTGGCCAGCAATTGTTGATTAGGGCGGATTTTGTACGGGAAACAATGCACCATTTTTCTGAGTACGTTCCACACTGTGCTATAGGGAACACCCAAGTGTCGTGACACTGCACGTGCACTACTGCAGCCTAAAACATTATCCATTGACTGTTCAACAATACCGGTGGCAACATCTTCAACGACATCTGAACGAACCGGTTTGCGTCCTCGACCAGGCTGAACTCCAAGATGTCCAGTTTCCTCGAATCGAGCGATCATTCTCCTGAGAGCTTGTGGAAGCAATGGTCCCTTACGCAAATCCTTAAGTCGGCGAAACTCTCGAAGTGCTGCTGGAGCATTTCCTTTATTCTCGTAAAACAACTTCACAAGCAAAGCGCGTTCTGGCAGCGTGACAGCCATCACTAATAAGAATGACATTCCCCACCTTTTAACATGGCTTCTAACCATGCTTTATGCAAATTTTTCTGGTTACAGTATGAAATTGCAGTTACAACGGGAGTTCTAGCTTCTTTACTATTTTTATTTTCCATAAGGGGCAGAAAAATTAAAAAGGAAGCATGGAAGCATTCCATTCCGCATAAACATTTTAATTTTTATTATTATTTGTGTCTTTTGATCATAGTTCCAGTTGTGCAGCGCCACCTATCGGTGATTTCAGGAACTCATTTTTTTTTCGTGAAATCCGTTTCCCCATATTTTGAATAGTATGTGTACAAAATTTTGAGCCTTTACACTGAGTAGTTCGATATCCATGGAGGTCAGAGTAGGGGTGTTTTATTTCTGGCCACCTTGTATATATATATATATATATATATATATATATATATATATATATATATTACATATTACAAGGGGTTACTTACGAGACTGTCTGTGCAACTGCTCCTGCCAAACCTCCACATAGCAGTTTAGCAGGTACTGTTAAAACAACTCCACCACTGCTACTAGAATGGGGCCGTCCAGTAACATTTGGTATGTACTCAAGACAAAAAAATTTTAACCTCTCAAATACATAAAATGACAGACCTATAAAAGATGAAAAATAAATATAAATTGCACATTTTAAAATGAAACTTTCAATTTTTATTAATATATGTTATGATTTTAACGGCAAACATATTTTATAAATTGTCAAGCACATATAGAATATTTCCTTTATTAATATATTTAAGAACATACAACAACAAACAGCAAATTAATTAGCTGAATTAAAAAAAAACTATTTGAATTTATATACAATAAGGCAATTAAGAAGTAAGTTATGCATAAAACAAAAGTAGATGCCAGCAATAAAAGCTAATAATCAAATGCTTCAAAATTTTTCCTTCAAAATTAAATACAATTTTTCAATACTTGTACTTTCCTGCAGAAGAGATTGCTTTGGCGAATCCATTGTGCCTTGCGAGAGCTTTAGAGAGTTAGTGCAAGCCTATCAAATCAAAAGTGGACTATTCACCGTAAACCATGGGAATGAGATTCAGCGAATATTGTGCCTACTCTCCAGATGATATATGTCAAGAAAATGTATCTTGCATCACTCGAGTCTTTTTAGCCTTGTGAGCTGTGGAGGAGTCTTCTTGAAATGCACACTTTACATTGCCAAAGTGCTTTTTCATCCACATAAGTACAACAGATTTTAAAATGTCTCAATGGAACAGTTCTGATTTATTTTAATGCTCTTATCCACAAAAATCGGAGGCATTTTGTCTCTTGAGCATATTTCACCCCAGGCTATGACTCACTTTGAATGTTGGCAATGCATAGCGATATATATAGTTTTATTTGTTGTTTCAACATTTATTTAATGCCATACCAAATAATCAAACAACATGACAACCTTTCCAAGAATGTGATATATGTTTATCCACTATTATTGTTGGATTCCCAGATTTTGAGAAAAAAATCACTCCCTTATGAAAGGAACATTTCCTCTTACAGAAGAGACAAAAGAAATATTCAATACTCTCAAAAAAGATGTAGTCGAGGCTTCATTCTCTACAAGTGAGGAACACTACACCCTTTAGAATTGAAAAGGTACCAAAGTTTGCTATTGAGGCATCTCTCAGGCAAGTAGAATGTAGACTTCTTAAGAAAATTTAATGCAGCCAAGCAAAGACACTCCTCAGTCGAGGAAAAAGCTCATGTAATTGTGGAGTCTTTGAGAAACTGGAGACACTATCTGATTGGAAGACATTTTGAGGTCCTCACTGACCAAAGATCAGTAGCCTTCATGTTTGACCAGCAGCACTCCCGGAAAATAATAATAATAATAAATGGAAAGATTATGAAATGGTGACTCTTTATGAAATGTCAAACTTTAACCCTTTGCATTTGGAAAAGTAATTTGATGCATAATTATTCAATATACAAGGGCTTGTTTATTGTTCAAAATTTGTGTGTGCATGCTTAAAATTGAATTTTTCCTCTTTTTACCATTCTGTAGGTATTTTCAATAATCAAAATTGAAAAGTAAATAAATAAAACATCAAAATGATGCACTGTCTTGAATGGTGCCTAAGAAGCACCATTAAAAGTGCAAAGGGTTAAATTCAATACCATTTACTGTCCAGACAGCCGTAACACAATGCCAAAGGATTAAAGAGGCAACCCATCCAGAAGTAGGAACAAACTTTAAAGAATTGAACAATGCTTTATGTCACCCTAGCATAACCAGTATGTACCTCTGGATTAAAAATTTACCTTTAACTTTAGATAACATCAAGAGAGTAACTAATTCTTGCTCTTGTTGTAAAGAATTAAAACTGTACAAGAAAGAAAGGCAGCTATTAAAACTACGTCACACTTTGAAAGATTAAACAGACTTCAAGGGGAAAATGTTAGTTGTTAGTTTTGAGTATCAGGAAATATATACTTCAAATGACATAAATATAAAATTTCAAAAAGATTTCATGCATATTTAATATTTTATTTTACATTGGGATATTGACAAATCTTTACAAAAACTACAAAATGAAGGCAATTACACTAGTGTTTCTGTGTTAGATTACATAACACTTGCTCCAAAGAATTTGATGTTAATTATGTACTGAAATTTAAAATAAATTAAACGAAGACAAACCTATCATAATTGGATTCTACTTTAGATTTTTTTTAATTGGTTCCTTTTTTCCATCCTTATTGTACAATTATCAGAAATACAAATAATTAATCAGCTTCCCCAAATGATTTGTTATTCTTTGTATATTAACTTTAAAAAAGTACAATTGTATTAACTTATACAATTATATACACTTACATGTCCAAAAATTAAGGATAATTCTGAGTTAAACTCTTTATATTATATATATATATATATATATATATAGTAACTATCATAACAAAGATAAAGATGGAAGAAATATCAAATTTTATGAACCCAAATATTGAGAATTAAAAATTAAACACAACATTGTATTTAGAGAGCGCTAATGCTGCTACTACTAGAATACCAATGATTTAATCTAACATAGCAATAAACGATAAGTTTAAGGTGAAAATTAAAATCAAATGTGAAAGAAGTATAATGAATCCGGCCTGAGGACTTATATATATATATATATATAACCCTTCAAATGACTATGCATAACTTCAAAAATCATATTCAAATTGAAGGAAGTCACCAGATGATACATATATGCCACAACAACAAGAGTGCAAGTGATGTATTAGGAATACAGGCAAAGAAGTAAAATTGTTCATACACACTTTAGAAGTCTTTCAGAACAATAACTGCATAGTTACGACACAAACAATGCATTTCAATGATTTTTTGCATGGCAGAATTATTGGTTGTCTGGAATATGATGTACCCAGCTAGAACTATCCGAGGAATATGAAATCTCCCAGAGTGTCATCTCCATGGTTTGGTAACAATTCTAAGACTATGGTAATGTGATTTGATGTTACAGCACAGATCATCTCTGGGTTACAATGCAGAATGAGGACTGGTAGTTAACATTTACTGTCAAAAGAAACAGACAGAGCACAGAATCAGACCTCTCTTGTCAGCTCTCTTCAGTCACTGGTCCAACAGATTAAAATACTGCAACAATGGACTTGTATTAACTATCATACCAACTATGCAATATTAATTTGTGTACATTTTTTTTATTTATATAATTTGCTATAGGGAGCAAAAATTGCAATTTTCATTAATCATACCAAATATATAGCATCTTTTTTTTAACCTTTTCTTTAATAAATAAACTTTACAAATAAATAGCATTTGTTTTACTTCCGATTTGTGCTTTACCTGAACTTGCATTATTGTTAATTTATGGACATGAGCGTATATGTGTGTGTACACACACATGTTTGTAGGTATAGCAGATATAACAGATATTGAATAACAGCATATTTCAAATTTCGTGCTAAATATGCCAACATAAGAAATTTGAAAAACTTCTACCTGTGCAAAATGAACTCTTTCTACAGTAACCTGTTACTTTGACAACAGTTGTAAGCAGATATTTCATAGAAAGTACTTTTCTGACAAACACACAGTAGTCCTCCCGCATTCTTATTAGCGAATTTTTCAACAAAACACACATTAGGGGGAATAAAAGGGTACAACATTCCATGTTGAAAATACTTTGCATGCATAAACGAACTGTTTGTAACATATAGGTTACAATTACTATATTTATTCACAAGGTTGAACATTCATTCAAGTCAAGAAATTTTTCCAATTTGTTAATATATCCTTCAGTGAGATGAATAATACGTTCCTCAAACTGGGTGGACAGCTGACTGATAATCATCAGGACATTCTGGGGAGGTGGGTGGGGATTATAAAATTGGATTTTTTTTATAGATTAGTAATTTTGATTGAAAATAATAATTACATAATATTTTTCCACAAGTAGATAGAAACACTATTGACAACTAATGAAAATCAAACTTATCCCAATAGTGTATGGAAAAGAATGATTAAAAACCATATATAATTTATTGCATACTAGCCGCCTTTGGCGACTAAATAGTTTGTCAGTATTAATGCTTGCTAAAAGGTTTAATTTAAATTTTTATAACACTTGGTCTCATAATAGATTTTTTTGGTAAAATATTTTAAGGCTTTAAATAATGATAGTTGTATAATACTATTATGTAGGCATTAAGCAGTCATGTTCTTTAAACTCAACATCACACTCTAATTTTCTATCAGCGCCAGTAAAATTCAGTTTTAAATTAGTGTGAAAATGATAAAACTGCAATTAATATAAAGACCTTTTTACTCAATCCCAGCATGTCTTCAAATAAAATTTAGAATTGAAAACAGAGTAGTCCGACTTTGAAAATTTACATTCACTACAGAAATTAAAATACTATAAATTGTTATAATTTTTAATATCTCAAAGAATTACAGGGGTGTTTGTGGGAACCCAAAAAATCCCCTGAAACTTTTACGGACTTAATACCAACATTTTGGATTTTCGAGAAGGGGGAGGAGAAATGAAAAATTACAATTATGAAGTATTGAATGACCTAATTATAAAAGTTCAATGAACTACTTTTTTTGCAAAATTAATAATTGCATAAATTTTCAAACATATAAACTACTACATTTTATGTTAATATTTTAAATTACCTGAATTAATTCTTTAAAAAAATTATCTAATTTCTGCTGTTTTTTTTTTTATTTTCTGATGTTTGAGGGCTTGTCTTTCTTTTGTGGTGAACTTCATAATTGCAGGAAGGTTGACTTTTATTTTCCTCATTTACAGTTGAAGAAATTTCCTCGAGAACTGCACATGCAGAGGTAGAAGCAGTTAGCTTTTCTGCTAATGTAGAAGGTTTTTCAGAGACTTTTATAGGTGATATCTGAAATACATGTTTTTAAGTCCTCTTGATATGTTTCCCAATTTCTGTTCATATTCAGTAAGAGATCTTTGTGAATTGGATCAGTAATTGGATTTTTTGAGCCATGTTTTTCACATGAGGTTTCTTTAGAAGCCATTAAATCATATTGAATAGTCTGCACTGCATCTAGAGAATCAATCTTAAGAGAGGTTCTATAGTCAGTGACAAGTGTATCCATTACGTTGAATGCACTTTCCACTAATGGGTCATGAAGCAGTTAAGGCAGGCTTTGACCAATTTAGCCAATGTAGGATACTTATAATCATTTGTGAAATCATCTTTTAAATTAAAAACTTTAGACCAATATTTATCAATTCTACACTTGACTTGATTTCCACTTTCATCAGATGTGTAGAGCATTTCTTTGGTGATATCAATATCACTCTGGTATAACCTTATTTCAGCTTTCACTTTTGACTTTTCATTATCACTAAAAATATGGGACATAAAAGTTGATGATTTTTCAAAATCTAATATTGTACTGGTTTTACCTCTTAGCTCTGGATCTAATGTTGTAAAACTAATTAGATATGAATTTTTAAGGGGTAATTTCTGTTTCATATGCTGTGCAGTATTAGTATAAGCTTTCGTCGAATTCTTTTGCTATTGGATGATTTTTTGATAATTTCTTCGGGAGAGTGGAAGCTTCTGCACCAGTAAATATTACTTTGCTAGGTAGATGGAATTCTGGATTTGTGACATCAACCTTTAATAAACCATTATAAGATGTGCACTCTATATTTTCTGGCTTCATAAAAAAAAGAGAAAATTTTTGCCATCAATCTATAAATACTGGAATGTATTAAATGAAGCATTGGTTTTTTTGTTTCAAATAATTTAATATATGTGTTGAACTCTGGTAATACTGCTGAATATAATGCCATATGCAATAAAGTTTTGTTTTGCATAACAAATAACCCAATTAGTATTATTTTTCCCTGATCAATGACAAATAGCTAATACGGCGAAAAATCCCCCTTCTCTACTTATTGGAGCCACGCCAGGAGAGATAAGACCTTTGAACCCAGAGTCACGTGATCGCACATCTGGTCGAACGAAGTCTCTCCCCCTTTTTTTTCTGCCGCGCCTACTTGCCGAAAAGAAGCTAGAAGAGTATGTCCTAGAACCGAGGGAATGAGTCATAACTCGCAATAAGGAAAGAACAAAAAAGATGCCCCCCCCCCTTCTCACGCATTATCATTGCCTTTGAAGAAAAAAAGGAAGTTTTCACCAGACACACTGACCTGGCGTTTTCTGATTTCGAAGCAATTACCCAGATCATTATTATTCCTACTTCCTTTTGAACGACGATCCCCGGAATTTCCGGGTATCGAAGTTCAAAATCCTCGGAATTCCGGGGTTTCCCCAGAGCACAATCACCCCTGGAATTACTCAGCCAAAATTTCCTGGATTTAATGAAAAATTAGTTTTTAAATGCATATAAATGCTACCAATAACAATATTTTTTTTTGATTGATAAATATAAATTTCATAATCTAAGCCAACTACTCTTGAGAAACTCTTATTGACTATTCTGAGATGACCAATAAAGTGATTGAAAATAGCTCGTTTTTATAGAACATTGATATTGAAATTTCCTAAATTATTCAACTTTAATGATTTATTAAGTTGATTGGAGTGCCTTTTTGTTATTTAAGGTCTTAGTGTCTCAAGAATATTTTGTTAAATATGATTTACAATGCAGACGATATATGTAAAAATTAAAAGTTGTAATACATCAGCATTTTATACCTCAATTAATTCCTTTAGACAATTTGTTCAGAGATGAATGTCAATTACAAAAAGTTTACAATTGCTGATTAGCTGATGGGCTCCAATCATAGAAGATGTCATGTAGATATTAAGCCATATTTGCCTTAAATAAAACTGTTTAATTGAATTAGTAATATATGTGTATTGTAAAAAATCATAGAATGTTTCCTTACATTTACTTTTCAAAAATATGTTTTATTTCATGCAGACATGTGCTGAAAATTACATTTCTATACATTTCATTTGGAAAGATAGTTGATTTTTTTATCATTTGAGAAATATTGTACTAGTTAGGAGTTTTGTTGTCTCTTAAGTAGGTGGTCAAAAAATATTTTTACCTGCTTTTTACCAGTATTGCCTTATTAGTAATTACGAATGCTTCTTTCAAAGCAAATGCTTTTCTAAAGGTTAACCTGACAGTATTATTACGTATGCTTCTGTGGCATATGTAAAACAAATACTTTGATTTAAACAAAGTATTCTCCTCATGTAGATTCAATTTTTGGAAGTTGTTTCCAGCAATTGAGTGAAAAATGAGAAAAAAAGTGTTGTTTCGTTTGATTTTTTCTCTTTCATACTTTTGTTATTAATTACTGGACGTTTGGTAAGCGTTTTTTTTAACTCTAATTTCAAGTATTTATATATTTTTTCTTCAAAAGCTGTAAATGAATTCTCATTCTGAATTATCGGAAATTCATTATCCGAAACTGAGCAACTGTGCATTTACTGCATCAACCTCGTCTAACGGTAATGATTCTTTAAGAATACAGACTTTACAGAACTCTACAATGCATCAAATATCAAATGAAAATTACTCTAAAAGTGGAAAATCCACAGACGAACTAATTATATGTATTGGTCAAAGACGATACGAGGTAATACAATCATATCCAACAAAGATGCTGCTTTAAAAATCCCTCGTTTGAGCCCATTTCCTATCCAGCCTTACATCAAACAAATCTTCACAGCAATATTTCTAATTTAAGATTCACAAGAGAAGGAAAAATATTTTTCACAACTTCTGATCCTTTTTTTCTAAACTTAGATTAGAAAAACTATTAGATTCTAAATTTAGAAAAAATACTTGACATCCCTGCTTTTACCGGCGTTATTTGGGAAAATGTGTCTGACAGATTTCTATTATTCAACATTCCCACTCAAATTCCCCTTGATGAACTGGCTGACGAATTAAGCCACAATATTGATATCGAATTAGTAGAAATGAGATGATTCATCCAACCGCATTCCACCCAAGAAGTTTCCCCTATCCTCGTTACAATACTAGGTACTTCGTTACCTGAATCCATAAAAATCTGGTTTATGAACCAAAAACTCCAAAAATTCAGACAAACCTCAACAATGCATGAAATGCTATAGCTTTCAGCATCCAACAAGAACATACAATAAAAATATCTGTCATATATGTGGTGAAACGCATGATGGGCAATGCGAAAGTCCTGAGATGTGCATAAACTGCCAGGACTCCTACTTAGCTACATCAACATCACGGAAAGACAAATGTTGGAATTCAAATACCGAAATCATTTAACTACAGGGGAAGCCAGACGCCTCTTTAAACAGTCCATGAAATCTAACTATTTGAACGTAGTTAAATCAAACGTATCTGCAACTGAAGCCGAGGAAACTCTAAACCAAAAAATTGAAACAATAGTCAAAAACATCACTGAGAAATTAGAGCAACAAACCAATATGCTCATTGAAGTTTTTCAAAAAACAGTGGAAAATTATTGCAAACTCTGGTTAGTTTGTTTAACCATGGAGAAACAAGAAAATCTCCTGGAAGAAAAAAAGAAAGCTCCAAAAATCGCGGCTCAAACTATGAGTATTCCGATGCAATAGGATACAGGTGGTCCGTCTGTTTTAGATTAGAAAGTGTTTTTGGTGAGCCGTGCTCGTTCTTTTGTTTTTCACATTTCTGAACAATTGAATTGTTTTTCTTTTCACAATTAGGGTTCGAATTTATGAGCCTAAATGTTTTAATCCTTTCAGTTTTTGTCCTTTCTTATGCTCCAAGCTGAGTGCACATTTTTATAAATCCTTTTCTGACTTTCTTTTGTGACCTTTCCGCAATGGAATAGCAGGGATATTAAAGGGAAAAAGTTCCAGCTTCAAATTCCTCCTTTCTCTTCCACTCCCTTTTTGGTCTTTCAAGAAGCCTTTCTTGCAGAAACCGAAAATTTTTCTTATCCAAACAAAATCTTTTTCCGTTCTCACAGACAAAATAGACCAGGTGGTGGCCTTCTCATTGGCATCCCTGCTAACATGTCTGGAACCATAATTCCCAACAACATTAGAGAAGATCTTAACTTGGAACTTTTGGCAGTTGAAATACAATTCCAGAATACTAAATTAAACATTAATTTGTACACACCACAAGGTTTTGATATTGATCAGGCAAAACACTTTTTCGACACTCTAACCTTACCTACGTTCATCTTCGGCGATTTTAATTTGCATCACACTCTTTGGGGAGCATCTCTTTCTACGGTTCTAAGCAACGACATCATCGAGTGGCTAACTTACTCGCATTACATAATCCTCAATATAACAATTCCCAAGCACAGTTCCTTTAGAACGCTATCTATTTTAGATCTTATCCTTGTTTCATCTGATATTCATAATCAAACTTCATGTTATGTAATGGACTCAACTTTCGATAGCGATCACCACCAGATAGTTGTTTCCTGGTTGAATATAGAAAGTGTTAGTCGTAACTTAAAAACAATTAATTGGACGGAGATAACTAAACAAATGCAAGATGTTTTTAATGATGATAACCAATGTTCCATTGATGAAATTACAGAAAACGCAACTAGGATAATAGCTCAAAATACCTTATTTAATCTTTTGTCGCATAAGTCTTATCCAGCATGCTGGAATATTTATTGCTATAATTATGAAAAACTCGGCAAGTACTTTCGGAAAAAGGCAATCAGAAGCATTTCTCAAACAGAGTGGATAAAACAAAAAATTTGCAAGTCAGCTTCGTTTTCATGTAAAAAGGGCGAAAAGAGAATATTGGGAAAAAATTTGTACAATATCTTGTAACACAAAAATGTTCTTTAAAATCCTAACTAAACTTACGAAACACTCAAATCCAAATGTTAACATAACATTATAATTCAAAATTATCGATGTATTTTCGATCCAGCACATCAAAGTGAGTTATTTGAAAATATTTTGCTTATCAGAATGCAAATATTGAACCTATTCCTTTTGATCCCTCTGAAACAAATCCTTCACTCAACAAGAAACTCGATATTTGGGAGGTTAAAAAAAGCAATTCATAAAACTAAAAACTCTACGCCTGGAGCTGACAATATATCAGCTATCTGGTTCAAAAACCTCAACAACAATCAACTTCAAATTCTCATGAAATTACTTCAACATCAATTTAATTCAGCTAACATCCCTAAACAATGGAAACACACAATAATTATTCCGATTCCATAATCTAACAAAGACAAAACCAAAGTTTCTTCCTATCGGCCCATTGCCTTAACCTCAGTTTTTTGCAAAGTCTTCGAACATGTACACACACATTGCATTACTTACAATTTAATTTGTAACAATAAACTGCACAATAATTTACATGGTTTCATACCCTTCATAGATAACCAAACTGCAATTTACAACATTCAGACGAAAATCACAGATGCTCATGAACAGAAGAAATACTTCATCGGCGTGAATCTTGATATTAAAAGTGCTTACGATTCTGTTCATATTGACAGCCTTATTTTTAAATGTTTACAACTTGATATCACAGGCAACATGGCTGTACAACTTCCTTCAATCCGGAACTTTCCAGATTCGCTGGAGACAATGCCTTTCTGGTACTAGAACATTGAGCAAAGGGTTACCTCAGGGCAGCATTCTTTCACCAATTCTGTTTGTAATATTTATGCACGACTTCAATAAAACCATGGAGGAAGGGGTCGAATGCATTATTTTTGCGGATGATATCTTTGTCTATTGTAGCCATCACTCCTGGGAAATTATAATTTTAAAAAATTTCAAAATACTATGGAAAACATATATAAATGGTGCAAGTATTGGAAATTAGAAATTACTCGAGAGAAAAGTGCAATATTTGAATTTTCCAAGAAAAAAAATTTCAACTTATCGACGCATGGACACAGTTTTAAATGGAGTGAAACAATTACATTTCTTGGAATCTCTTTTAAAAATATCAAAACTCAGTAATATTAAAAAATCTTAGAAATCATGCACTTAAAAAAGAAAAAGGACTGAAAATACTCGCATCTAAAAACCATGGCCCCAGAACTAAAGATATTATAAATAACACAAATAACAGTATTTTCAGCATTTTTTATTACGCTTGCACTGTAATCGACCGATTTTCCAATACACAATTTAAAGAATGCAACACTATTCAAACTATAGCTCTAAGAATTACTTTAGGTCTTGGACCTCGAATATTGTTCTTCTGAAAATTGCTTCTCAGGAAACTCTTTCTGAAAAAAATCAAGCGACTAGCTTCCCAATTTTTTACTAAGCATATAGCAAATTCTTTACATTCTCCACTTCTAACAGAGCACTCTCACAATAACCAAGAAATTCAAACTACCAAAGACAAAAAACCCATTTCGCTTATTTTCAAGAATTTAAATTCTTTTACCAACCAAATTATCAGCTTACCTGAAATTCCAACGACTAACTCGAATCACTTTGAAATTCTTCTTAGGGATTTTAAATTTCAAAATAAAAATCCACTCTTGATTGAAATTAATAACTTTTTCAATGAATGTATTCGAAATTACTTTCCTGATCATTTTATCATTGCTACAGATGCATCTAAAAATCTACATCACATTTCAATTGCTGGCTTTTCTTCCAAACAAAAATTTATGTTTTGAGTCCATCCTGTCAATTCCATTTTTACTGCTGAAAGTTTAGCCATTGCTGAAGCATTAGATGTTCTTGTAGACCCAGGAAAAGATTGTTTGATTCTTACATATAGTTACTCAGCGCTCACACCATTGAAAAATATTACTCTGCAATCGCCCAAAATTATTTACCGTATAGCGACTAAACTTGAATCTCTAACCAAACTAAACCAAAAAATATCCTTCCTGTGGGTACCTGGTCATTCAAATATAATCTGGAACGAGCTTACAGACTGCTTAACCAAAGAAGTTACAGACAATTCACCATGGATTATATGGATTTCTCCTGAAGATGTAATTTCGAACCTGAAAAAAGCATTGCATCAAAACGCTAGCAACAATTATAGAAATAGTAAATACTTTCTCTCGCTGGGAGACATCCCTAGCATTGCAGCACTATCCCCGTGGTCAAAAAATCGAAGGGAAGATGTTTTGGCCAGACTAATCAGTAAAACTATTATAACTCCAGGAATGTTAACCGATTTAATCTTCATAGTAATCCCCTTTGCCGTGACTGTAATAGCATCAATGATATTGAACACATACTTCTCTCGTGCAAAAATATGCATACTATAGAGACAAATTGTGGACTTTTCTCCAGTTAGATAAACAAGATACCTCCTTCAAAAACGTGTTGTGCAAAATTACTGCTAACAAGACTAATCTACAAACTTCTCTTCAAGTGATGAAGCACTTCAACATCTACTAAGTTTTTCGACCTCATCCAATTGTGACCTTGCTTTGTGACTTGTCCCTTTTTCACCACTCTGTGTTGCGAGAATGCTTCGTCTTCTTTTACATCTGCTCTTCATTGGAACTCCCGAATATGTACTAAAGTGCACCAGTGGAACTGCTTTTAACTGTTAACTGAGTGAAACTCCAATTTGTTTTATTGTGCATGTGTTTTCTTGTTTATTGACAAAATTTTTTGGATATTAACTTCTGGAAACCGGGGATAAAAGCCATTGTAGCTATAAATCCCAACACCTTATATATTCCAAGTTTCTTTATTTTAGAAAATGTAACAATTAATCATATCTTATTGTTTTAAAACTTCAAAAGAATATAAAAGCATTTTTTTTACTTCAACAGAAATAATTAAGAATTTATTATATTTTAGTTCAACCTATTATCCTTGAACCTTCCGGTTTGTTTACGATTTCTTACTTTTAAATAATTAATCTCGTGCTCAGATGATTATGATTTTTTTCTTTCAGTTTTAATTATGTCAGTTTAGTAATATGTGACTTATATTTATTCCTTAATGAGATTATAAGTACATTCTTACTAATTGTATTTTTCAAAATACTGTAAATATTAAATATAATTTTATATAAAGCTTCCTTTTTTAATTTTCTAGAGAGCAAAACAAAGTTTTGATGTTCAGAAAATTTTAAGATTAAAAGGATTTAAAAAAAATTAATTAAAATTAAAGATTGTAGAATAATATAGCCACATGACTGTTTCAAATGAATTTAAAACATGTTTTTGAAAGAAAAAAAATGGATTTAAAGCAAAAGTTTTAGCGCCCAACCGATTTATAGAGGGTTTTTTTATTTTTATGAAAGCAGTTTTTTTTAAATATCGGCAAATGCAAAATCTGATAGTCAAGTGATTGTTTCAAACTGGTTAAAACTGCTTAATGATTTAAATTAATTGAGATAAAAAATGACTTTAAAAATAGTAATCCTCTTACATAATAACTAAAAATGTGGAACATTAGATTTCAACTTTTTAAATGTTTTATTATTTTGTATTAAATTCAAAACATAAAATTACAAAAATGATTTACTTCTTTTTTATTTGAGCTTTTGCAAATATGATGACAACATGTTAATAAAAGATTTTTTCCTCATTGAAGGACTACATGCTTGTGCAAGTTAAAAAATATTTTTTATTTATTTTAATTGCTTCATTGAATTAGTAATTTTGGTATTGCAAACAATCATAAAAACTTTGTTTTGTATTTATTGCTTTAAAAAAACCATTTTTCCAGGGGTTATTTGTGGTAATAATTAAGGATAATTCTTCGATTTAAAAAAATATCTTGGATTTAAAATGTTATATGTTGTAATTCTGTTGCCCTCCTTCCTTGAAGAAATGACTTGAAATATATAAGAAATGACATTAATTTTATGTTTAAACATTTTTATTATTACATTATTTTTATGTTAGTATGACTAACAATTTATCCAAAATGAGCACTATCAATAAATTATTTCAAGTAAAAACTATTGTTCTTGATTGCATTAATTTAGTCAATAAACTTGAAATAAAAAAAAAGTAAGAACAAAATTTAACACAGTTTTAGATGAAGCAAGAGTGATCACATGCAATTTGAAACTTTCAGGACATTTTTCAGAAAAATGAAATTGGAAAAAACTTCTAAACAGCGGAAGAGGAAATTATAAAAAAGCAGGTTGAGGAATTTGGATGTTATTTTTTTATCTCTGCAATTGATATTTCTCTTGTACAAATATTTCAAATTAGTCACTAATATAAAAACATTAAAAAGACATGATCCGAAAAAATTTCCCAAAACTTTGTAACATTTTATAATAACGATGTAAATGAAAACCTCATCAAACAAATACTTTGCTGCAGGATTTAGATTTCAATGAAAAGGTTGTAAATAATATTCTACACATACCACAATATATTTTAATTAATAATCATAATGATTTATTTCTAAATGTATTAAGTGTGTTAACTTTTATTTACATTGCCAGTTACTATAATAAATGCTCAGCAATCATTCAGCAAATTAAAATGTATAAAGAATTGTCTTTGGTCAAGTGTGCATAGTGCTTAAATGCACTTGCTTATACAAAGCATAAAAAAAGAAATTATTGTAGTTTTATTGAAGTAACTAATAGCATCATTACACATTAAATTAAATTAATATGCAGTAGTTATTTGTTTTCTCATTTGTATATTTTTGACTTTGCAAGAAACATAGGGCTCCAATTGGTTTCTTGCACCCAGGCCCTTCACAGAGAAGGATGGCTCACAGCAAAATAATAATATATTTAAAAAATTATATTTAAAACTTCTTACCAGCATATGGTATCATGCCTAAAACAGTAGGTGATAGTCCTTTATACAGAGCTCGTAATCCTCCTTCCTATGTACAAATAGGAAATTCTTAGATCTATATATTTAAGTGACATTATAGTATTGCTAAGGGGATCAAGAAATTGAAGACAGGAATGATGGAAACACACACACACACGGAAATGAAGATTAATATAACTCAAATGGCAAAAAATTAGTAAACAACATTATTTTAAAAAATATACGATTCATTTTTATGTCAAAAAGAAAAACCGTCTATTTATTAGTTAAATAAATTCATATCTTAAATTCAATTCAATACAAATTTTACTTAATATTTCATTCACTAACCCCCCCCCAAAGTTATCAGTTTTGACTTTCACATTTAATTTAATTTGTTTTATTCTTTTGCTTAAGTTTGAACCAGAAGGCTATAATTTAGAACATACGAGGATTTCAAATCTGATACAAGACAGATACTATTTGATATATATTAATTTTCCAAATTACTTATTAAAAATTTCATGTATTTCTGATAAGGAGAATAAATTTTTTAAAAATAAAAATAGAAAAAAAAATTTCTTCTTCTTCTTCAAAAAAAAAAAAAAAAAAAAAAAAAAAAACCGACTTGTGTAAATATAGGGATATAAGTAGTCCTTAAATTTTAAATAATTTTCATTCCATTCTCAATGCACAAGCACAAATAACATTTTCAAAAATATGGTAAAATTTTCAATATTGCACGGAAAGAGAAAAGTAGAAAAAAGCATTAGAGTGGAAGATAATAAATGCAATTTGCATTTAACAGACAGAATCATAACTAAATTACCATCTAAGTGTCAAACTAATATATTTGAAAAGAGAAGATACAACTCATGAGCAATTTATTTAGATTCTAATTTGACTTTCGTTAATTTATATTGTCAATCAATCTGAGCTGTAAATGGGAGAACTTCCCAATTAGGGAATGATTATAAATATCCACAAATTATTCTTAACATTACAATCGATTCTGTCACATAAATATACAGAAATTTTAAGAGTGAATTAACAGATAAGAGTAAACAAACCATAAATAACACAGAATTCAACAACTGATCAAACAAAATAAGAGAAGTTAGTTAAACATGATACATAGGTAGATTTATAGATGTTCATTATTTCTGTGAAATTATATTGTCAATCTACGCTTTGTATCTTTTATTTAAATTGCTTAAAGTATTTTCAAAACCAGAATGCATTATTACGATTAGAATTAATTAACAAGATAAGCATGAAAATATATTAAATGCCAACAATTAAGTTAAAAGAGAGTACTTGCCTCAAAATTTCCCCCTTAAATATAAATGTATACATTTCAAAGTATATAAATAGTTCACAAATAGAAAAAGCTTAGTGTGCAACTTTATATTTTTCTAGTATAATCTGATTAAATGCAACCCAATGTTTGCATCAAACAAAATACTCACTGTTCTGAATATGCACGAGAGTGTGTCGTAAATGCCAGAATATACATGCTCTCCAGTCACTTGAAAGGCAAGACGTGCCCGAACTACATCTAGTGGATAAGTCACCATTACAGCAGTTATGCCTTAAATAAATATATATATATGCATAAATTCATCAAGCTATATAAAAAATTATAATAATAACAAATGATATAAAATTCATTCACAATTTTTTACATGAATTAAATCCAATGAATTGTTAAAGATAACTTATATAAAAGCCTTTGATTCAACATGTTGATTTAAATTACTTAACACATAAAATTATCTTGAAAGTTATAAAAATATCAAAGAAAGTCAACATATAAAACACCAGAATATATTTTCGTACAATGTAATAAAAAAACCCCATATTATAAGTCTTGACAATCTATACAATCTTACAAAATATAGGGTTTCATGTGAAATTATACAAGAAAAAAAAAGTACAAAATACAGAATAATTACAAATTTTCAACTTTTATTCATTGTGAAGTATATCATTTTCCACTTCCTTTTTCAGTTAAAGTTTTTGCATGAATGAAAATTTTTAAAATATTACATTAGTTTAAAAAATTAAAAAATACAGAAAAATCAAAACATGAAATAAAATTAAAAAACGAAATAAAGAAATGATACAAAAATGCGAGTAGAAACACTATGCAATTTAATTAGTCAAATTAGAACTGTTAATTATGTAAAATTATCAAAGAAATCCATGAGAAATTTTTAAAATGTTGAGAATTCCACTTTTAACTCATTTATGCAGGAAATGGAAAAATATTTGGTTCTTAAGGGAGCAATGAATAAATCAATTTATTAACATGCTCCAATTCAACAATAATATTTACAAGACTTCATTTTAACATTTAAATGCAATTTAAAACAATAAGAAATTTAACATTATAAACTATCTATTGATTCTATAACTTTCAACTATAAGAAACAAGATACAACAGTTTTAAAATAAAATGATTTACTTTCTTTTAAAAAAATTGCGTGCATTATTATGCTTTAGAACAGAAACAAATCACAGAATGACCAAAGTTTAAAAAGTGCAAGGAAAGAAATATATATATTACCAGCTGCAGAGCCAGCAAAGAATTTAAGAGCATGAGATTGTCCGAAGTTGTTCTTTAAAAACTGAAATTAAAAATAAAAAAAGTTTAAATAGAAAAATTCATTTTTGAAAAATATTATAGTGATACTTGATTCTACTTTAATACTTGATATGCCGATGGTAATTAAAAGTATCATTTAATCTATTATCCATTAGATTATCATTGAATCTATTATCTATGTAATATGACTGCTTTTTGACTATATTAATATTTAAAAAAAATCCATCAAGAGCATAACTAGCAGCAGACAATAGATAACTTAAAATTCATATAATAATCAATTTCTGACTAAAAGTCAGAAATTGATTATTATATGAATTTTAAGTTATTTGAATTTTAAAAGTTTTTCTTCTACTCAGATTGTTCCATACTATAACATATTAAATGATATAAAAATAAAATTAATGATACTATAAACAAAAGGTTAATAAAAAATGCATAAAAAGTACTTTTACTAATCAGATTAATTCTAAATTACAACACTCAGTTTTCATATAAATAATAAAAATTATTCAAAGAAATTCAAAATATGCATAATTCAAAAAATCACAGTTGAAAATTTTTAGAAAGAAGCTTTTTCAAACTCTTAAAGATTGAAGATGTATTTGATAACTGAAAATGAATAAATAAAATGCTAATCATAATCAATATAGAGCATAATTTAAATCCTATGCTACATAAAAACTAAACAACTCTAATAACTGCAATTAAAATAAAACTGCAAGGGATGAAAGTGAAAATGATGGAATTATAAGATAAAAAATAAATAGTAAGCAACTAAAAAACTAAACAATTTTAAATTCATATTTTTGATATGAATAATCTTTTTATAAATAAAAATTCAAGTTTCTAAATGAAAAATTTTCAATTTTATTTAAATTATGAAACACTTTAGGCCCTGTAAATACATTAAAGAATTGTGATATCTTAGATTACAGAACAGTATATATCAATCATTTAACAGTTTACACATAATTAACAAAATATTAGAATATTTAGCAAAATTCTGATCTATGTTAATTCTTAATCATCAATAATAGATCATAAAAAGAAACAACTTTTCTAAGAAAAGAATTGACACGAAAAAGCTTTAGACAATGCAAACTCAGTTATAACACAGCTGACATGCAGGGGTTGGACAAAAATATGGGAACACCTGACGAAATGCTAGCTTAAAAGCAATAGTTGATTCCAGATGAGCCAGTAGGTTGCTCTGCTGTATTTCCTCTTTAAAGCCATCTGTACAATGTCCTTAATGCATTGTAAGTGTCGGTTGTTGTCAGACTAATGTTTTGTGTAGTTGCTAGTGCATTATGTCAGAGCTAAGTGTATTCAAACGTGGACAAATTGTTGGAGCTCGAATGGTAGGTGCTTCCGTAACCAAGGTAGCCGAAGTGTCTTGTGTTTCAAGAAGCATGGTATCGAGGATTTATACTGCATACATAAACAGCGGAAAAACTCTGCTAAGTCTGTTAAGTCACAACGTGGACGAAAATGTGTGTTGAGTGATCGTGACAGACAGCCATTGAAGATGATTGTGACGAAAATGTCGGTCTTACAAACCCTGTCAGAGTTAAAACAATAAGAAGGGAACTCCATAAGCCGGGAATTGAAGGACAAGTTGCAATTCCAAAACCCCTCATCAAATGCAAGCCCCAAATGCCTAACAGGAGAAGATGGTGCTGAATCCATAAAACCTTGACGATGGAGCAATGGAAGACAGTCATTTGGTCAGATGAATCTTGCTTCACGCTGTTCCCAACTTCTGGCCAAGTTTACGTCTGGTGAACGCCGTAGATTCAGACTGCTTGCTGCCAAGAGTAAAACATAGTGGGGGTTCTGTCATGATTTGGGCAGCCATATCGTGGTATTCCATGGCCCCCATAATTACCTTGCAAGGTTGCATCATTGGTAAAGATTATGTGACATTTTGACCGATCAAGTCCATCCCATGGTACAGTATTTGTTCCCCAATGGTAATGCTGTGTATCAAGACGATCGAGCCCCTATTCACTCCGCTCGCATCGTCTAAGACTGGTTTTGTAAGCATGAAGGGGATTTGTCACATCTCCCCTGGCCACCACAGTCACCAGATATCAATATTATTGAGCCTTCATGGTCTACTTTAGAGAGAAAGGTGCGTGATCGCTATCCCTCTCCATCATCTCTAACTGAACTTGCCACTGTTTTGCAGGAAGAATGGTATAAGATTTCCTTGAAAACCATACAGGACCTATATTTATTGATACCTAACAGAATTCAAGCAGTTTTAAATGCCAATGGTTGTCCTACACGGTATTAGGCATGATATGTTTTTTTTTAGATGTTCCCATATTTTTGTCCAACCCCTGTATATTAGTTGCAGCTGTATATTATGCCATATGCTTACCAGTTACATGCTTTAAAATGTGAAAAAATCAAAACTGTAAAAGGCCGTCAAAAACATTTAAAAGGGTTTTTTTTGGGGGGGGGGGGAAGAATGATTAGAAAACAGTATCTTCATCTTGACTATATCTTACAATACTATAGCAACTTAAAATTAGAATAAAGAAAAACAAAATTATGTTATAATAGAGAAGGCTGAAGTCAAAACATGGAAGAATGAATATTTTCAAGCATTGGGAATGCTGCCAGGGAAATGTGCAACTACTGTCTACAATTCATTTCACAGAAAAATTCTAATTTTTATTAAATATTATGAACTAAAGTATTTGAAAAAATTAAAAATAACTAGGCCTTAATGCAAGATGGACATTAAATAATTGGTTACATTCTGTGAAATATCAATGTGAACACATAATTAATTTTTAATACAAATACTGTATATTGTTTTTTTTTTTTGTTTACTTTTGCCCCTAAATAGGAATGCAACATACATAGTAATTAAAAAGGCTGTACAGAACATATAAACAACAATGTAATGCAATACATATTCAAATGTTAAAACCCAACAAAGAATTATAGATAAAATGTTTCTCTAAGAAATTAAATATATGAAACCTTCAATTGTTTCGAGCCACAAAATTTTATTCTAATTTAAGAGGCAAATTAAAAATCAAGAAACAGTATAATCTATTTCTGGGTTATATAAATTTATTAATTATGCAAAATAAAAATGCATCTGCTTTCAATGAAGCATACGTAATATTTAAGCTATACTGATAAAAGTAGGTCAGCTATTTGAAAACACATCTTCTTTCAAACAAACATACATAATAATTAACAATGCAAAATTTGTAAAAGCATATAAAACTAATTTTTACCCGAATATTTCGGAGACATCAAAACTTTCTAACCAAAACAATATCTTGTTCTCAAATGAGAAAAAAAAAAAAATCAACTATCATTTCAAATTAAACATATAAGAATGTCATTTTCGTCTGCATAAAATGAAACATGATATTTTTGGAAGATAAATGCAGTGATATGTTTTCTATGATATTTTATAACATATATTGCTAATTTAATTAAACAGTTTTATTTAAGGAAATATAGCTTAACATCTACAAGGCATCTTCTGTAATTAGAGCCCAACCTTTAATTTCTTAATTTTTGGATGAGAGACATTCATCAACAAATGGTTTTAGTGAAATATATAATTAGTAGATTGAGGGAAAAAAATACTGATGAATTACTACTTTTAAATTTTTACATATATCATCTGCTCTCTGAATCATATTTAACAAAATATTCAAGAGACAATAAGTCCTTAAAGTAAAAAAAGTGGCACACCAACCAACTAAATCAATCATCAAAGCTGATCGATCTATGAAATTTTCAATATAACTATTCAATAAATATTGGCAATTTTTGAACTCTTTATCAAAATCTCAAAGAAGCAAATCAGGGTTACTCTAGAATAATTGGCCTAGATTATGAAAATGATGATTGTTCTAAACTTGCGATATTAAGAACTGAATAAGTCAGCCATATTTGATCACAGAAGATAGAAATGGTTATTTATTTATTTAGAAGTTGAAATATTAAGCATATTTCACAAATATGAATCTATAAGACCAAAGGAATTTGAAATATATTTATATACCAAAAAAATAAATAAAATGTTATTATTGAGAGCATTTATATACATCTAAAAATAAAATTAAAAACTTCATGTTTCAATTAACCTGTGAAATGTTTGCTGAATTATTTCTTGAGATATTATAAATTATAAAAAAATTATAATGCTTCAATTTCTATAGTGAACATAAAACTTCAATGTCAGACTACTTTGTTTTCAGTTCTTAATTTTATTTAAAGACATGCTTGAATTGTGTAAAAAGGTCTTTATATTAATTGAAGTTTCATCATTTCCACTTTAATTTAAAACTGAATTCACTTGCACCGATAGAAAATCGGAGAGATGCGGAGTTCAGAAAGGACTGCTTAAGGAATACATAATAGTATAACTGAATTATATTACAATCACTATTTGAGGCTTAAAAATATTTTGCAGAAAAACTTATTACGAGACCAAGTGTTAGATACGACAAAAATACACCATATTAATGTCCCTTCATCACTTTATTATTACAAAAAGTACAGCTACTAGAAGCAAATCGAAATATATACACACAACAAAAACGATAACGATACAAACAATACGATACGATACAAATTATCACAGTTGCCAAAACAAAATACAGAAAAGTTGAACAAAGAAATAATGAATAGATTAATTCCACATACTCCCACCTTTGATAAATGGGCTTTATCAAATATTAAACAAATTTAAAGTTCATAATCTTGAAGTCTAGTGGGAAGTTTCCTCTCTCTACCACTTTTTGTGGTAGCTAGTTTCTGCAGTTTCTTCTGTAGAGCAATTTCAGGTTCACTTGAGTTTACCTCGTGACACTGTTTGCCAATGTAATCCGTACCAGTACTCCCTAATTCAACTTCTTCCACTCTCCCAGGTGAAGATTTTACCTCGAGTGGGATCAATCGCTGAACAGGTCGGAGAAACTCACCAGTACTTGTTTTGACTTTTGCCACTCGGATATTACCGTCTTTTCCAGGAAAAGTAGAAATGATACGTCCCATCGGCCAAAAGGTTCTTTTGATGTCCTCCTTTTCAATTAAGACTATTTCTCCGATTTCCAAAGACCGGCAGTTTTTATTAGACTTGTTTAAAATGAGTTGACCAAGATACTCTGATCTAAATCTTTTCCTTAAGTCTCCTCTCAGTTTTTGTAGGTATCGCAATCTTTTTGAGAGACTGATTTTATCGAGGTGGTCCAAATCAGGGACTCCCACCGTCTGAATGTCTTGTAGAAACATAGCTGGAGTTATAGAACGCAGATCAGCCGAGTCTTCGGAAATATAGGTTAAAGGACGTGAATTTATCACAGATTCACTATCACAAAGTAACCAATTCTTCATAAGAAAGGCAAGCATTACCCAGGACACGTCGTAGAAGCTTCTTGACAACTTGCACTAAGCGTTCCCAAAATCCGCCCCACCAAGGCGCGGAAGGGGGATTGAATTTCCAGTCTATGCCTTTTACAGAGGCCTCTCTTTGAATCAGGTTGGCATCGAAGGTTTTAAGCAAGTTACAGGAACCAACGAAATTAGTGCCGTTATCACTGTACACAACTTTTGGACGACCACAGCGAGCAATGAATCTTCGGAAACTTAGCAAAAAAGCTTCTGTAGATAGGGATTGGATCAGTTCAAGGTGCACAGCCCGGAATACTGCACAGGTGTATAACACAATCCAACTCTTTTCTCCACCGCGAAGCGTGAGGGGTCCAGCAAGATCCACACCGACGATCTCAAACACAGAAGCATCTCGAACTCTGTCCTCTGGCAACGGAACAGGAGGCGTTGACAAAGACTTTGCTTCATGCCTTCGACATCGTACACACTGCGAGATCACTTTGCGTACTGTTTTCTTTGCATTAATTATCCAGTACTTCTCTCGCAAGTGCAATAGCAAACTGTTTGATCGACAATGTAAATTTGTCACATGCTGTTCGTGAATTAGCAGTCTCACCAATTTGTGTTGGCTTGGTAGCAAAATAGGAGTTTTAAAATCGTTCAAGTCATCTCTTTCAGTGAGTTTTGTCTTAACTCGAAGCAATCCGGACGCATCTTCGAATAAAGAAATATTCAGATGTTTTAAATAATCTTCAGCAAATGATTCAGTTTGCACAATGCTGATTATTTTCCTTTCAGCTTTATCCATTTCTTTAACTGTTAGTTCTCCCTTAAGTCGCTCTGGCTGGCCTTGAAATATTGTGAAGAAATCTTTTTATCCACGCAACCATTCTTATAATTTTCTTGTAGCTTGAAAAGTAAGACAAAAGCCATGCATCAGATGTTCCATCGACAAGGCTTACAGCTGTAATTTTCTTTTCCATGAGAATATCTTCATTAAATGATGGCTGAGACAGTGGCCATTCTTCCACATCTTTTCTGAGCCATTCAGGGCCCTCCCACCATCGAGATTTAATCAACTTCTTGATAGAGCACCCTCGTGAAGGTAGATCTGCTGGATTGCTTATTCCAGGGACATGTCTCCAATCGTTCACATCGGAAAGTTTTCTAATTTCTTCCACACGATTTTTTACAAAAATATTCCATGGTTCATCATGCTGAATCCAGTATAAGGCAGTTGAGGAATCAGTCCAATAATATTCTTTATCAATCTTGATTCCTAAATTCTTCTTCACAAATGAAGCTAGCCTAGCTCCTATAAGGCAGGCAAGTAATTCCAGTCTCGGAATTGTTATTTTATGCAAAGGAAACACCCTTGATTTGGCCTGAAGAAGTTGTATTTCATTTTCCGCTTCATCTGAAGATCTTAGAAAAATAGCAGTAGCATATGAAGACATTGAAGCATCGCAAAAAATGTGAAGTGTATATAAATGTGCTCCACCCAATGTTGCCATTCTGGGTATACGTAATGTTGACAGCAAAGGCAGGTCTTTCATCCACTTCAAGAATTCCTTCTTCTCTTCCACAGGTAATTCAGTATCCCAAGTTAATTTAGCCTTCCAGCTCTTCTGCAGTAATAACTTTGGAAGCAGCGTGAAAGGACAGCTAAACCCAATTGGATCAAATACTCTTTGTGCTACCGACAGAACATTTCTTCTAGTTACAGGAAGATCACCTAAATTTATACTCTTTATGTCGCAAAACAATGCATCTTCGACTTTGTCCCACAGAAGTCCTAAAACTTTTGTCGGTTCTGATTCGTGAGGGATCTTATTAAAATGTGAATGTTCCCAACATCTCAAATCAAATTTAGCTTCAGCCATAATAGCCGTTGCCTTTTGAATAAAGGCGTACAGCTCTTCTTCAGAATCGACAGATGTCACAATTATCGACATAAAAGGACGATCTCAGTTTATCGACAATTTCTTTGCCTTCATTACTATGTCTCAGATGAAAATCCATGACAGCAGCAAGAAGAAATGGACTGCAATTAACTCCAAACACAACGCGACAATGTCGAAATATCTTCACTTCTTTTTGTTGCTTGTCTTGCCACCAAAGGAAACGTAAGCAGTCTCGGTCTTCTTCTCGCACAGAAATTTGAAGAAAAGCAGCTTTAATATCAGCAATTACGCCAAACCTTTTTTCTCTGAACTTAAGCAAAACAGAAGGGATCAATTCCAGCAAGTTAGGTCCTTTGGCTAAACAATCATTGAGAGAAGGTCGTCCTCTTGTCCGAAAAGAGGCATCAAAAACTGGCCTCACAGCAGTTGTAGAATTCTCTTTGAACACACCTCTGTGAGGAAGATAGTGTCCCTTTGAACTCGATTTAGATGCAGATAGTTCTTCTATTACACCATCATTTATCCAATTTTCAAAAACTGCATTATAATCTTCGAATTTTCCAGAAGTGTTCAACTTAGTTGTTGTGGATTTCAACCTGTTTATAACATCATCTTTATTGTCAAAAATTTCTTCGCGATCTCGAATCCAAGGTAGACTTATCTCATATCTTCCCTCTTGATTTCTATGTACTGTTTCTTCAAAATGTTCCAACACAGTCTTCTCTATCTCAGTGCTTGTTTTATCTTCACATGAATTCGATATTCCTATTGCTTCCAATCTCCACAAATCGGTTATACTGTTGATATTTAAAAGAGATGAAACAATAGCATTGGTTGACTTGCTTTCAGCATTATAATGAGTTTTCCCCATTAGAATCCATCCGAGGGTAGTTTCAATGGCTACTAATCCAGAAATTAGCTTTTCAATTCTTCCAGAGTAAATGTTTCCTGCGAAATCTGCACCTATCAATAATTCAATGACTGGCTTGTTCGGACCCACATCTGTGACGATGATGCCCTTTTCATGCAATTCTTTCATCCAATGTCCCCTCGAAAGACGAGGTATTGTTCCACAGATGATCGGTTGATCCAGCACTTGAATTTCACAGGAATAATTTGAATTTAAATTTCGAACCTTTATTATATAACGTTTGTGTTCTACACATGTTGTCGCACCTCCAAAGACGACGTGAGTCATACTCTGAGTCAAACTAGATTTCAACCTCAATTCACTTGCCGTGCTTTTCAGTATATAGGAGCATTGGGATCCAGTATCTATAAGTGCTCGCACAATTCTCCGACGGCCACTACATTCAATCTCTACTAACAATGACTGAAGCAGAACTTCGCCTGAATCGCAGGTGTAAGATAACGAGCTGCTTATTTCATCCGTTTGAGCTTGGAGACTCTCTTTTGAAGTTTGTTTTACATCCGGGCACAAAATGATTGAATGTTTCTTGCTGCAACATAAGCAACGTACATTAGTTCTACAAAATTTTGATCTATGGTCGATCTTTAAACAGCAAAAACAACCTTTTTTATTTTTCACAGTTTCAATTCTTTCAGTCAGAGGCATTTTCTGTGCTTTATAACAGTCCTTGCTTTGATGGGATTTATCACAGAATAAGCATACTGCTTTCTTAAATTCATTTGCACCAGACACAAGATCATTAGCAGTAGGTATCGAGTATTCACAATCTCTTATTTTTTTTCTTGTTATCGACTCAGACTGTTTAATTCCAGCTTTAGCAAGAGAAATGCGCTCTTCACCTTCCACTTCAGCTTTCAAAAACAGAAGTAGCTGAGAAAGTCTATTTTTGTATGATTTATCTTCATTTAGTAAAGGGTTTCTCAACCATACACGTAGCACATCTTCTGGTATGCAAGACTCGACCAAAGGAAATAACATTGCTGCATACTTATCGGATGTCATTCCAATAGACTCTAAGGAACGCAAATGCGACTCTAATTTATCATACAATTTTACAATATCAACTTTCGATTTTACACTAGTTGCATTTTTTACTACCAAACTTAAAAGCTCCCGTAGATAGAATTCTATAAGCAATTCCTCTCTTCCAAATCTAGATTTTAAACTTTCCACAGCTTTCAAATAATTATCCGCAGTGGGAGGATAGCTATCAAGTATTTCTTTGGCTCTAGTACCAGGAGACATACATTGAATCAAATATTGAAACTTATCAACAGGCTCCAATTGTTTATCTTCATGTATTCTGCCAAACTGGCTCCAAAACGAAAGCCAATCTTTCACTTCTCCTCCGAATTTCATAAGTTCAATTTTCGGAAGTTTCAGTTTCGTACATTCCGCATTTAACGAAACGTAACTTTGTTGGGCGATCAATTTTTCAGAAAAATGCTTAACACTAATATTTGCATTATCAAAATTTTCGGCATAATTTTCAATTGCTTCATATTCTGTACAATAATTTTCGCTATCTTCTTCTAAAAGCATTTGCAGAATTTCATCATCAATAACTTTTAAATTATTATAAGTTCTTTCCAAAGCGGAAAATTTGACTTCAACATCTTTAAAATCTGCATTTTGTGTATCAAGAAGAGACATCAAAGCCTTATAATACTTAGTAAATGAAGCTCGAAGTGGCGTACGTTTTTTAACAGCGGTATTCATTTCGAAACAAACTAGCAACTTCCAAAACAAATTAATCTTTCTTACCTTACATTTCAGAAGAAATGCGCTTTTAATCACATGCGGCGGTCACCATTATGTTAGATACGACAAAAATACACCGTATTAATGTCCCTTCATCACTTTATTATTACAAAAAGTACAGCTACTAGAAGCAAATCGAAATATATACACACAACAAAAACGATAACGATACAAACAATACGATACGATACAAATTATCACAGTTGCCAAAACAAAATACAGAAAAGTTGAACAAAGAAATAATGAATAGATTAATTCCACACCAAGTTAAATGTAAAAAAAGATTGGACCCTTTAGTCGGCATTAATATTGGCGAAACAACTTGTTGCCAAAGGCGGCTAATATCTAATAAAATCAAAATTAAAACAACAATCGTATGGATATTACTCACTTATATTAAGTCAGAAGACATTTCTACCATCCAATGAAAATGCAAGCAAACTATTCCTGTAGCTATTAAGGTTTTAATAGCTAGAATATAGCTAAAATAACTATATAAAAAACCAAATATTCTCTCCCCAATAATAAATCTCGAAGAAAGCAGTTATTTACTTTAGTTTTTAAAAAAAGTAAAATATAAGAAACTAAAACATTTGCTGTCTTTGATGCCAAATTTTAAATCTCGATTACTCAAATGCATATCATGTATAAATATACATATTACCTTACAAACTCTTAGGAAGAAATTAAATGCTCAAGAGAAAACACAAAATGATTTCTTTTCTTTTAAATATAAAACAAGATTATATATATATATATATATATACACACACACATTTTTTTTATAGCCAGGTGGCAGCAAAAAAATAAAAGACATTTGGTAAAATTCTACAATATTGTTCAATTTTTCACTGTTGCCCAGCTAATGGAAAAGTACCAAAAATCTTAAATAATCTTACTAATGTTGGGTTTAAATAAAGTCTAGAAGATAGCTATATTACAAAAAATATAATACATGAAGTTTTGAACATTATCTTCTATAACATAAAATATCTTACCGTTTTGTATATTTCAAATGAAACAAATTGAACAGCTCCATAAGGAAATATTCTAACCATCTGTGCACCATTTCCTTTATACAATCCCAAGACACTTTCTTTCTGAACAATACCTCTCAAACCAGAAAACACACCTAAAATATTTTTTTTCGAAAGTTATTTATCACCAAATTGTAATAAAAACTTCAGTCTAGAAAACACCATTACAAAGTTATAACATTTGTGATAATGGATTTCAAATAATAGATCATGTAAAAATCTTAGAAAGCAAATCTAATGATAAAACTTTTAAAGAAATATTCTTTAAGTTTACTTAAAGAAGCTTTTAAAATTTTGATTAGCATAGACAGTATGTAATTCATTTATATTTCATTCTACTAACTAAATTATGTCAAGCTTTTATTACTTTTTATTTTAACATAAAATGTAGTTTTCTGAACAGCCATGATGCAATTCCAAATTTTGACTAAAGAAAACTAAATAAAATTATCTTGTAAAGAACTGAAATCTAATTGTAATATAATTTATATCAAGAAATGATATTTTAAAAGAAATGAGTTACTTAATATAAATATATAGTTTTTGACTTCACATGCAACTGCATTCCAATTTCATCCATATTATATATATATATCTTACCATAGTGTTTGTAATGATGGTTATGTGCCTGTAAAAGTATTTTTATCCTGTCAAGAGGAGCAACAGTAGTCTTGGCACACATACCAGCAATACCTGGAAGGTAAACAAATGATACAATAGTGTATATTTTTTATAACTAATAGATAGATTGCACACAGAATTCATAATAAACTATTGTTCTAAATAAATGTTTTATATTTATATATACTCAGAGCTATTTTATATCTATACTACTATTATAAATGGGAAAGTTTGAATAGATGGATGATTGGGTTCAATCCCGCCAGAACGGCTGAAAGAAATTCAATGAAATTTAGCACATAGATAGATTATAATCTACAGAAGAACATAGGCTAATTCTTATTCCGGTTAATTTTTTATTAATTAAAAACTAATTTTTCTGCCCAAAAATAAAAAAAATCTGAAAACATCAGCCAGAGCATTTTGAATCGTTTGTTTTCATTTTTCTATTTCAGGTGTTCTTTTAATATTAACTTATTATTCTAACAGAATGTTTATAACATTTTTTCTTATACTGTTCTTCTGTTAAAATAATTCCTTATTTCCTATTAATTTCTCTTTATATTTTTCTTGCTGTACTTATTTCTTTTGCCTATTTTCATCATTTTTGATTAAATTTTTAGTACATTCCATATTACTGCATTTATTGATATTTCTTTCTATTTTCCGTTAATTTGCTGCAACGGGCATCGAAACCTTGTGATTGGAAATCCATTTCACTAAAATTTGGTGGCAAACTATTTTATTGGTGAAAATGACTATATACTAAAACTGTTTCACTGTGTGTATTTGTGTTAGCTATATATTATATATATATATATGCTTAAAGTGGTATGTTTCCATCAGCAAATAACTTTGAATTCTGCCAAATTTTCTCAAATTTCTTTGGCGATTATTCCTTTGCGCCCTACAAATGGAAAAGTACCCTTATGGTTTTAATAACATAACATCCCCCCCACGCTAATGATGTTAGATGTAACGGTTATTTCAAACGATTCTGTTTATTTTTGTAGTGTATAATAAATTTAAAATTAAACATTGTTAATTAATAGATATTTTGATTTCTTTAGAAGTGCTTTTGAATGAAAATAAAACAGATGAATTGAAACTAAAATTTTATAATCTTCATTGCGTTGCCCCAACTGGAGCTTAAAATCGTGTCTTTGCGTTGCTTCAATTGATGCTGAAAATTTATGCATGCATTCAGTTTCAATAACATTTTAGACTGTCATTTCTCACCTATACACAAAATTTCCAAGCGTACAAAATCGCGGGTAAGAGCCAGTATTATATATATGTATATTGTTAGGTATAGCGGATAACACTAGGCCCAAACTACCAATCTTCAGGTTAGTAGCCAAGTAACTTATCCGTTGGGCCAAAAGTGCACTTAGGTCCAAGGGATGTTATCTAGCTTATATGTATAGCAATCACCACAGTGTGTTAACCTGCCCTGAAAATTTAATTTTCAAGATTAAAGTACATAAGAATAATAAGAAGCTTGCAATATTTTCAAACTTTCATTTTTTAACAAACTTTTAATTAAAAAGTACAAACATTTTGATTTATTGGATGATTTCTGGCTAGTTAAGTGATTCAGGAATGAGTAGTGCTCTAAAAAAATGCAATAATTAAAAAAAAAACTACTCTTAAGTAAGCGAAAATTTTCATTATAACTATTTAAATTTTATTTTAGGAAATTACCATAGTATCTTTTCTTGATAAGTGACATTTAACCAAAACAACGAATATGTATGAGCTTAGATATAAAGCCAATGAAATAAAGTTAAAACAAACTAACAACCATAAAATAGCAAACTAGAAAATTGGTGGTGGTGGGGAAGAAATTACAAGATGAAATAGTTGATTGAAACTGAGCAGCAAAAGTTGTTACCGAGTTAACTCTCTCAATAAAAGAAAAGATTGCATATAATTCATCGATTAAAAAGGCACAACGATTAAATTTTGATGCTACCAAAGGAAAATTTGCACACAATATATATATTTCAAACATTTTATTCAATTTTTTACTTCCCATAACTAGTCACATTTTAATTTCTAGAAAACAAACTATAAACAAAGTCTGATAATCAACCAATCATTTGAATACAAGATTTTGACTTATCATAATGCTACAGAGCTCCCCAAGTTTAAAAAATCTGTTTTTTGAAAATGTCTATCCTTCTGTGACAAAAAAAAAAAAAAAAAAAAAAAAAAAAAAATCTGTTTCAGAAAGATGAAGGAAATTTAGGATATAATCTTCACACAAAAACTACAAACTGCTATCAGATTTTTCAACACAATCTATTCACATTAAGTCTGACAAGCTGTTCATATATAATTACAAAAAGACAGCTAAATGGATAACAATCAGAGCCATCCAATTTTGAACTAACCATCTGTCCATCTAACCATTCAGTAATAACCATCTGTAGGCCTGTACTTTTGGAAGCATATAAATACGATACCTTAAAAATTCAACGATTTAAATATATCAAATTAGATATGTAATTTTCTGATTGTAATTGTAATACTAAGTCAATTTTTTCCCCAATTGTAAAGAGCAAATCTGTCACTTTTATTACAGTCTGCAAAAAATTGGGCAGATCATTCCTACTAATTATTATTCGCAAAATTCCCATTGCAAAAAACTCAATATTATTAGCAAAAAAAAAAAAAAGAAAAAAAAAAGGAATTGCTACACTGATATCTTAGAAATACCATTTTACTACATTGGCATCTGTTGAAGGAACCGGGAAGAATTTTTTAACTTAAAAAAACACCCTACGGCTCCGCTAGCACATTGAACATAAGGACTGAGTGGATACCATAAACAGTGCACGATCAAAAGAAGAGAAAGGACAGAGAAAGCAATCAAACCATTCTCCATACAAAATTTCAAAATAAGTACTATTTCCTAAATTTTATCAGTTCGTAAAATATATATTCCGCTCACCCTTCATCCATTCGATTCCATATACTGTCTTCCATTCCACTATTCTTGCACAATTATCGGCATAACAAATTATCAAGGAAACCAACCGTTAGAGCAAAAAAAAAAAAAAAAAAGAACTGTGAAGAATTTCATTGCATCCGACTTTTACAGTAAGAATGCAGACGATTTCGTTAAATACGAGTTCAGACGATTTTTTAAAGCTCATATTGACAGTTAAAAATTGCAAAAGAATAAAGATATTTTGTTAATGTTCACATTAAAAATAAAATTGCAGTGTCATAATAATTTTAAAAAACTTATGATAAAGAACAAAATTAAAATCTTTGATCGATATTTTTTATTTTATAAAATTTATCATTTTTCATAAAATAGTTCAGGTTCAACTCAGCCATTGTTAAAAGTAGTAAACAAAACAGAATTAGGGTTGCTAGAAGAGCGTTCCGTTGGGTTGCGATATTGGCGATAAACTCGGGAGGCACACTAATCCTCACTTCAACCAATAATTTTTACAAGTACATCAAGCTATAAAATATATGCAGGAAAAATAACATTCATGCATGCACACACACACACACACAAAAAAAAAGGAAGAAATTAAAATCAATTACTTTAGTATTTAAAACTCTTGCATAACACTTCGAGCTCCTGCATTTTTTAAAAATTGTGACACAGAACAAAATTATAAATTTCATAGTCACTTAAGGTCCTCCACACAGAATCTATGCAAGAAATAATTGGCAGAACTTACAAAATGCGATGTTGCTTAATATAAACACCATCCTAGAAATCATTTATTCCTTGAATTTGAAAGAAGTAAGTTATTGGGATTTATAGCAACAATGACTGTTATCCTCTGTTTCAAAATCATTTATTCCTTTTTGCAAATGGATAACTGTAATATGTTTATAATGACCATATAAATATAAACAAAAGCAACCAAAAATTAGACATATCCATTATAATAAATATTAAAATTAAACCCAAAAATTACATAACATATTGTAATTATGAGTCTAAATAGAGGTATTTTAGATAATAAAATATAATTGTCTTAATATTTCCACGATTATTAAATATTAGATTTTATCACTTAATTTTAAAACAAAATTTATATGTTTAAACCAGTTCAAATTTTCATAAATTAAATTCATATTTTTTAAAATTATATTTATATCTATAAATATTAAGTCATTCAACTAACTTAATTTTATGTGCTAAAATTTAATTTAGTATACAGATGTTAGATTCAATATGTTAAAAAAAAACTTAATCCCATGGAAATTCAGAAAATATATTTTATTGCGAGTGCATGAATTTAAGAAAGGATGCTTGTTTGAGATTCTGTATGGAGAATGGTTTAATTCTTTCCTCCTCCATTTTTTTTCTCTTTTGATTATGTTCCGTTTCTTTTATTCACACAGTCCAATACCCTAGCGAATCTGTAGAATGTTTTATTCCTTAAATAATACTGCCCGGCATCTTCTACAGATGCCGATGCTTTAACCTTTGCTGTGAATCCAACAAACCGGCTCAGCCGGTCTCGAAAAAAAAAAAAAAAAAAAAAACTTATTAGTTAAAAAAAATTATAATTATAGTGCAGAAAGTGGTAACCGTAAGTACTGCACAGAAGTGTTTGTTTACTTTGCCTGCCATCTTTATTGGCGACTTGGCATCCTTGGCGCAGCAATGGGAACACTAAACATCTTTTACCAATAACACTTATCTTTACCTAATGTTAACAGCAGTAATATTATAAATTTTTCAGAATTCAGTAAAATGATACAGAATTCTGGGCAATATTTTAAAAATATGCTCATTATCTCATATTTTGAAGAATAAAATATTATTCAAGAAATCAATGAAGTAATTTTTAAGAAGTTACATAATTATAAAACCCAAAGTGAATAAAAGTTTTTATAAATTGGATAAATAAAATTATTCAATATTCACACAAAAAAAATTTTAAATTCTTGAATACATCACAAACGCCAAAGCAGATTCCAAATTAAATCAAAAGTTCGACTTAATTCAAATTTTTGCTAGTTATTCTTGTTTCACCATCTAATATCTTTTTTTATATATACTAGACTCGATAATACTGATGATTTAAGCCTTTTCGCTTAATATTCGGAAAGAACAATTACTTAAATATGAAACACAAATAAAATATAAAAAACAATTTTTAATAATTCAATAACGAAATACTTGTTTAATAATTCAATAACGAAATCTTGTTTCCATTTTTTATGAATTATAAAAAACTTCATATATTCTGACATGTCTATCTGAAAACCCATACAAAATGGCACGGTTCAACTGGTGGCAATTGATAGTTAGATGTAATCACTGCATTCGTGAATTGTACAGCTTAGATACCCTTAACATTTAAAAATAATAAAATCCAAACTTAAATTCATATAAACTTACCTCCAGCGATAAAAGATTTAAAATAAACATCCATCTTTTTGATTTCGACAGTTGTGAAGGCTCGTTTCTCAACTACAGCCATGATATATCCCAATATTGTCTGCTGTCTTACGATAAATTAGAAAAATGTATTAACAAAACTAAAGCCACGTCTAACGTTGCCAATGAACTCGCAATGTGGGTGAAAAGATTCAACAATTGACCATTTGGAGAATTATAACGGGAAAAACCTGTCTCCACATTTGGCATTCCTCTTGTAGCCTCGGTTCAAAGAGAGAGGAAGTCACACAGCAAACACAAGAACAGCACGTTTGGAATGAATGTTTCAAAGCTGTTACGTGGTGACGTAATTTATCTCTGCGCGATAGGTTTGCTGTACCAAAGTATTTGGCGCCAATCTCTAGGAGTTCGTAAAAATGGAATAGTTTCGTTTCACGCTGCGATTTTACACTTTTCTGTCCAAGAATAGTTCGTTATCGTTTCGAATTTTGCAAACTTTCTTTTTTTTTAAATGAATGCTTTCAGAAATGCTGAATGCGATCAAGTTAGATTGCTTCAGTCGTTGTATTATATGCTAAACGATTTTTATACCATAAAATTTACGGAAAGAATGACTCACAAAGGTGGAATGACTAAATTCTATGAGTGAAAGAATTATTATTTATTTCACCTGCCTTATAACAACGTTAACTGTATTTTTATATTCTGTGCTTTTGCATTGTACTATTTACCGACAGAATGCGATTCTAACAAGACAAAAGCGATTTTAAGGAATTTTTTTAAAAAAAATTAATAAAAATTTGTACAATTAAATTAACATAATTAAATCGGTAATTGTTCACTCTTTAACATGGTATATACATCGAGAATTATTACAGAAGTCATTGGGAAAAGATTGAGTAGAAGTTAGTGATAAACAAAAGCGCCGAAGTTTGAGTTACTTTTTAAAATATCGTGAGTATTAATTTTCTTTGAGAACTGAAAATAGCACTGATGACTTACAAATAGAATGACAATTTTTGACATAACAAACTTTTGTAAAAGACAAATACATCTACTTTCTGCTTTATGTATCTATATATAAGAAATGGAATGTCTTTGTTTATTTGTTGGAACGTTATAAAATTCCAAGGCCGTAGACGAATTCGAATATATTCTGGCAAAGAAGTTCCTAACACATCTGAAAAGATAACTATGCTTTATAATATTTCTAGACCACTCCAAAGGGTAACATAAAGCGTCTGCCGTCATAAGTTCGAAATATATAATAAAATTAAAAAAATATTTTAATACCATCTTAAAATTTTAAAAAGTGCATTTTAATGGCATTAATTCCATTTCCATAAATTTTTCTTTGATTTTTAATAATTTTTTCAAAGCTAATTTAAAAAAAATTTGCTTCAGTGCCAATTTTATCAAAACCTATTTCGTTCGACACTTATTTCGACATTTATCATTCGTGCACCTTTACCAGCATTAAAGTTTTCATATATATGTAGGATATTCCACAGAACCATTTTAATTAACCAACATCTGCCTTCATCTTGTTTTGTCAACACCCGATGATATATGAAATCCAAAGCAAGAGTTGTAAAAGTTAGATTATTTCCCAGAGAGCCATTATTTTTAATTAGTTTACATTCCAGAACAACGCCACCTGTCGGTCTTTCGAAAGTCTGTCCCAATTAACTTTGAATCAGAGGCTCACTAACTTTCGTCCAGAGAAGACGCCTGTCTTCACGCGTCAGCGGTTCCGCTAAGCTCAGCGGCTACGCGGTAATATATATTTTCAGTCATAATGTTTCCCCATCTTTAATGTCCTCCTAGAGGAAATAATCTAACTTTCTGATAATTAAATATCTCCATGTTTTAATTCTTTTTAATGTTTCCCTGTAAATACTCCCCCTGTAAATATTCCCCTTTAACTCTAAATAAATTCTTTTATTTCTCCTAAAGAAGTCTCTTCATCCTTCATTTGTATTATTTTAATTTTGGTTTAGAAACTAACCCGTAAATATTAAAAAACCCCTAGACATCACATCACTAAAATCCCGCTATCTGAAGAGTCTAATTTTTTGGAAGATTTATTTAGACTCCCACA
>JAOUZG010021225.1:336341-354232 GCA_026289955.1 Argiope argentata
CTATCTGAAGAGTCTAATTTTTTGGAAGATTTATTTAGACTCCCACATATATATTTAAATTTTCCTTTTTTACTAGAATTTTTTTGAATTTCTTCAACCTCATAATATCTATAACTCCTAATCCCCCCTTTACCCCGCATGCGATTACTACCAAATCATCAAGACTCAAAATCTTAATGTTTTTGAATAGAACATATGAATGTAAGTTCCTAAAATAAAATGTATATGAATGCGCGGAACATGAAAACTGCCCGGTAAAAATTATCGTTTAAAAAAAACAAAAACAGAGGGAGTGATTCCTTTAGAACTTTCTTGCATACTCTTTAATAAAGGTGAATTTGCATTTCAGATGTTTTTTCACTTTCTGGTTTTCGAAATATTGAGATAATATAGCAATCGTTAAAAAAAAATCGACTCGCGATTTCATTGAATCGCTACGTTTTTAAACCTCCCTGAGTTCAAAAAACACATTTTCGGAAAATATCTGTCTGGTCGTGTCTAATATAACTTACAAACGCTTTGTGCTGGACGTATAAAATTTTATACATAATCTAATTTGCAGGTTTCTATCGAATTTTTAGTAAAATCTGCTCAGAGTACTAACGATTAAGTTCGGTTCTTTGAAGAACAGATGAAGTTTATCATTAATGCTTCATTTTGAAGTCATCGTGTTATAAGTTAACACCATAACTACAAAACAAAGATAATTAGATAGATATTATTCTGTACTTAGTTTCAATGTCTAAACTGTAGACTATAGGAGTAGGGAATCAAACTGTTAAATTTTGAGTCAAATTGAACAAGGGATTGATTGTCTGTTGCTCTGTATTATCAGGAACATGAACACTCGACAGCTCAAAAACACGATGACTTAAATATATCAAATTTGCTATGTGATTTTGTGACTGCAAGTTAAGTTTTGAGTCAAATGTGTGTTTCAATCGGCCGAGAAAAACGTGTCTATAGTACAGATGGAATTTTCGATTACCATTAATGGCGTGCCTGGAATTAATCTCCAAATAACTTGCCATGGATGACACGATAGATTCAATGAAAAAGATAAATACTCGCCAAAGGTTAGTATTTCGTAACAACTGTCCGTAAGGCGTTAATAACAGGGATAGCATTTTAATGATAGCGTATGTTAGAAATGTTTTTTTTGGGGGGGGGGCATTAACGCTGTTTTCCAAACCGATGAAAACCAAAATTTGACATTGAATTACATTTCAGGATAAAAAATAGTGTACCAAATTTGGGATATGTAAGCAATGCGTTTATGAGTTTTCGCCTTTAAGTGCTTTTGAAAGTACAGATTGATAGACGATGTATGTCTCAGAATTTAATAGATGTCTACAACTTGGATTTCAAATCTGTGTACAAAATTTTATACCTCTTTGTTTCATAGTTATTGTGTTAACTCATATTTAAGCAGCCTGCCAGACGGATATCCTCTGAACATATTTTGCTCAAAATCTGATAGAAATCCAAGCTCGGTGTAAAGAACTCATAACAAATGCCATCAGTCCAGTTCAAGACATTTTTGATCCAAACAAACAACATTTTCAAAAAAAAACTGATATAAAGAATTTAAAGCATGGAGATTCTTAAAAAAACTTCGAATTCGAAGTTTTGACAATTACAACACTTTCTCAACACTTTAAATAAAAGAAAGTGTGGATAGTGTGATTCCCTATTTTATTTGACGAAACTAATCTCAGTATGTCCATGCTGGAAAATATGAAACGAAGTTAAATGGAGAAAAAGACCTTTTTTAAAATTTATGCATTGATTTCCATCAACTTCAACCATTTCCTTTTTTTTTTTTTTGCAATATTTAATACCTATTTTAAAATGTAAACGAACCCAATTTTATTATTCTTTATAAAGAGTATCCATTATGATTGTGGTTCTCTAATTAATTTCTAAATCATCAAAAAGAATATAATACTTTCAATCGTAAAAATGATTTAAATAAAATAGCGAATGGTATATTTTTGTTATTTGAGTCAATAAATAGAGTGCTGAAAGTATGAAAATTATGGTCTTAATTTTTATACCGTCCTCTCTCTTATTAATCATATTTCATAAAATATTCTAAGAACAATAACATTTTAAAGTTGCTAATTATTTTATAATTATGACTATGTGGCCGCATTCTGTAAGCGAATTTTACATGTGGAAATAAACGAGAAAGCTCCGATTACTTTTTATAAGGAATAGCCATTAATTATAATTTTTAGTAAAGAGAAATTTGTAAAAAAAAATATCTACTCATGTGATATACAAAGAAATCCAGTTATTTCCAATAATCTTCACCAGACCTCTATGTGGATAATTGAATTGGTAGATATTGATTACCCTTACAAAAAAATCACGAAATTTGTTAACAATACATTATTTTACTAATCACAAAAACCCAATGTTATTTACGTTTGAATTTACTTGAATGCTGTATTAAAAGATCTCTACTAGAATATATTATTCAGACTCGCTGTAAATGCTTGTTTATTACTCGAAAAGAATTTGCATTTCCCCCCCCCTTCCTTCTATCTCTTTGAAACTATCTGAATTATTGTAGTCAATCCGTAGTAGTATGGATATGGTGGAGTAGATCTGCAATTTTTTCCCCCCTGAAACAAAAAAGAAACTTTATTATGCAATCTTCCGATAGTTTATTTTTAAGCCAAGCAAAGAGTCAGACAATAAGATCAGTATCTTTAAACCATATTTTAATTAAGTCCAACCAATAACCACTGCGGAAAATGATGCGCGTGAAATGACCCATACCTGCAGGGAGCCTCAAAGAGAAGAATAAATTTGCTGGTGAAATGGAGTATAATGTCGAAATATGAAATATCTTTTTGGAATGGAATTGTATATCTGGAACAGAAGATCAAACTGGTAAATTCCAAGTTGTGCAATTATAACTGATTCAGTTTGAAGGGGAGGGGGGAACGAGATTTTTTGCATAGAAGAAATAATTTATAAATCATTGGAGATAGGCATATACTTTATTTGGAAGCAGTAATGGCGTTAGAGATCATCCGAGGGGGGTAGGATATATGTTGGAAAGTTATATTGATAACCCTCTCAACTTATGACCGGAACTTTATATTCAAGTAATGTAGATCGTTGCGTGAACAAATGTAGCTAAAATCTGCTGGGAATGGTTTTCATATGCACATTATTCTGGTTGTAGTCATTTGAAAGGAAAATCATGAACCCATACTACGGACAAATGAATCCTTAAATCACATGTCTTCTTGATAGCAACTATTTTAAATTGAATTCGGGCTCAAATAAAACACTGGAATAGGATTTGACTAACAAATTCCTTAAAAGGAATTTCGATAACATACATTATTTTAAATCACAGCATTTTGTTTAAATCAACATTTTAACATTCTCCTTAATACTTTCAAATTGACAAAATCATTTGATATGCAAAAATATTAAAGCACATACAAGTTATTTAAATATGAAAAAAATGTTTAATTTAAATACTTATAAATACGTAATTCAATTTTGCGTTCATTTTTAAATATCTAAGGGTACATGTCGCAATAAAAAAATGCAGGGTTTATAAATTATAACCAATAAATATATTAGTATAAAACAGATATGTTTTATAGGAAAATATGATAACTCAACTCATGCAGAAAATCGTAGTCGCATGAGTGTATCTGAATTCAGCTTTTGGGCTACAATTTATCACATTTAACTGTTGTAAGATCCAAATTTAATTCCCACAATTTGCTATGTGTAGTCTTGAGGCATTGAAGTCTATTCTGAACCATGGTAGCGCATATGCCATTTTTAATAATTCGGAAAACGTTGGAATTTTTTTCTCATGTTGACACGGATAGAGAAAGTGCAAGTTTTTTAAATCTATTTTGTGGCGCTAGCCTTATAAGCCAGATAACATCTACGATACTGAAGTCGACTTTTGGTGTAGTGGCAATATTACTCGGCTACCAGCCCTAGCGTCGCAGGATTGTACGCGACCTTAATCGCGACAATTTTTTTCATAAAACGCATTAGTAACTTAGAAAATGTGCTGTTGTACTTTTAATAATGTTTTCAATTTAGATGTATCATAATTCCATACTGTGCATATTCTCCAGTCCAACTTTTACATGTGATTTGCTATGGATTTAAATGTGATTGAAAAGTAACGAAGTTTTCTTTCTTTAAAAATGATTATGGTAGCAAGTCTTTTACGTAGGAAAATGTCCAGGACTCAGCAATCCATACGCGCACTGTAAATATTGTTAAGTCAAATAAGAAAAGAATGAAAGCAACTCTGAAAATTTTATCTCACAATTTATTTTTTGTTCAAAAAAAGAGAAAAGGATGCAGAATCTCAGTCAGGGTTGGAAATGTGCTTGACTCTGTGGACAGGGGCAAGCATATTTCCAGCTACGTGGTTGGAAGTATTTTCTACATCCACTGACTCAAACAATATAGAATCTGATTTTTCACATCATTTAGAAAAGTTTTCAAAATCGAAGTATTATGAAAAGTTTATAAATTATTTAGTTAAATATAATATTTATTACCTTATTTTAGTTAGCTTTTTAGCAACTCCCTAGATGCAGTCAAGAAAAACTGAAACTAACTGTTCGCGTACTTCCGTATTTATACTTTTACAGAAGAATCAGGAGACAAAGAAATTTCTAGGACATTCACGAATAAATAACGATACAATTTAAAAGAGAGTCAAACCGTTAAGGCAATGTCGCCTACCTGAAATTTGAACCTGCGACCTTGCGCGTCGGGCAAGGCCGTATTTTACCTCATGGCCACCGTAACTGTGCGATGACTCTTTCTTTTAGCGTCAATATCTTTAACTGACCCTCTTATATAAAATTTAAAGTATCTATTGCCCTTTCCTTCGTCCCCTTTTTCTTAAAATTAGAGTGAGTTGTTCAAATACATATACTGAATGGTCCAAATGAGATTAAATTGAATTCACACACACACACACACACACACACACACACATATATATATATATATATATATATATATCACTCTAATTTCAAATGTAACTAATTTCCAAAGTTTTGTCTTAGTTTAATCGATAGTAACTTCATTATAAAATGTGTTCTTATATCCTGGTCCTATCCCACCTTTTCTATTTAATAAATCAAATAAATCTTTGTAAAAATACTACATCAGTCCACTTGCCGAGTGAAGGTATAGGTTCTGCTAAAGGATTCCCACGTTTCTCTTGTCAAGGTCAACACGTGTGAGAATTCCTGTCAAAATTCGACACGCGTCAGATTTATGAGAACATCAGGGTATATAAAACCAGTTAAAAGAATTTCGTTCTAAAATCTTTGTAAACTTTGTCTGTTATTTTGAATAGAGCTGATATATAAATAGAGGGAGCCAGTCGTATATTTCTTATCGAAAAAAGTGTACGCAACATGAGTCACGTGGTTTAGGAATAATCTGAGAGTAAAAAGGGTTTTTTGTCGTCATATCCCAAGTCTTGGCAAATTCAAAATCTGTCGCGCGATCTTTTGCCTCTCGGCATTCCGTATGTCGATTTTCATTTCCTGAAAAGTTTTTTCTTTTCTTGTTTAGAAATTATTCTATTAAGCAAAAACAAGCAAACTGGTTTCGAAAATAACTTTTCGTTTTCAAAACATCAATAGCCGAGTTTGTTGACTTAAATAATTTTTAGTTTTTTGCCTTTTTTGCATTAATTAAAAGTAATTATTTTTCATCTTAAAATAACCATTTTATTTCTTTTATTTGCCTCAAACATATTTATATTTTACATTACATGTTCAAATACTTTCTATTATTAACTCAAACAGATAAAAAAATTTTTTTTATAAAAACAGATTATAAAAGTGACATAAGTCTTTTTCCCCTCTTTTAAATACTGTGCTCATGCATATATCAAATCTATCCATGCTATCAGAGAGGGAAATTATAAAAGCTAAAACTATATATTATAGACATACTTTACGATTTTATCTATTATTTCAATTACTTTTTTTAAAGTTTAAAATTGGTTCGCCTTTCTTCTTCCCTCGGAAAGCTTGACAAAAATTTTGCTTCATATTTTCATTCATATTTTCAATATAAATTGTGAATATGGAATATTTCATACAAATGGAATATTTACAGCTAAACTATTTCTTTCCAAAATTCCTAAAACAACAAAATACTGATAAGAACTACAAATCTGCATATCAATTATTATGCATATTTATAATTAAATAGTAACATTTTATTGTTAACTTTTCTTTTGATGAAACATCGTTAAGGAAAATTGCCCTATAAGGTAATCATGCGTAGAAAGTTATTTTATAAAACCTAAATGATTTAATGTCGTTCACGGTATAATACAATTCAAATATTTATGGTCAAAAAGAAATAATATATTGAAAAGATTGAGGAACTTTATTTGCATTAAAATAAATACACAATTATTAATCGGTCAATAATGTTTATATAAATACTTGTACAGGCGAGAAAAAATTAGGGCAAGCTTTCAGCCAACCGCTTGCAACACATTCGAGCTTAAAATAAAGCTAGTAGCAAAATATAATGCAGTTTCATCAGTTTAAATGAAACTTAGTAGCGAGTTAAATAAATTAAATGCAAATAAGTAAACCAAATAATGAAATATTATCTAGTTATAACATTAAAATCACTACGACATTTTAAATTGTATTAAAATGGATATGAATAAAACATGCATATTACCTCTTCTATCTTTTCACATACCTGTGAAATGATAGAGCTTTTTCTTTGCATCCAATTGCTCAGCAATATTTGACCATGGCTTAAATAAGCTTTAAAATTGTACAGTTAAAAGCGAGACAAAATCTCCCAATGAAATATAATGGGGAATGGATAATGCGGTAACAGTGAATACAAATTCTATCCCCAAACGACGAGGTTTTATCTTGTTCTACACCAAAGTAGGGTAGCATTCCCCCTATTAATATCTCAGCTTTATGATTTTGTGTTCGCGCTGCATTACATAATGCACGTCTCTCTAGTTGGAATAAAACGAACTTAAAAAATTCAACCTGTCTTCTCCCCGATTTCGGTCACGGCTCTGCTTCAAACACAAAATTAATATGTGGTTATATTATTTATATACGATGACGAGCCAAAAAAATTGGAACATCAACTTAATATCGTGTAGGGTCCCCGAGAGCACGTATAAGTGCCGCAACACGACGTGGCATGGACTCGACTAAAGTATGAAGCAGTGCTTGAGGTAACTGGTACCATGAATCCTGCAGCAGAGATTTTCTTTGAACAGCACGCTACAAGAAATCCTAGAAATTTGCTCAATAATGCTCCTGGCAGGGGATCAGCGGAAGTGTTTGAAGCCGGAAGAGTATTCTAGAGTCACACTGTCACAATTCTGGAAGTATGGAGAGTCGCATTGTCCTACTTCAGAGTTATTCTTCAAGTCATTTCCTTGCTATCGTGGTTTCAAAAACATTCATCGAACAAAGCCATTTCATCGAAACAAAGATCAAGGTGTTAAACCAGAGAGGATTTGTTATGTATGTAGGAGAAAGAGGGAAAGTTTTCATTTATCTCGTAACTTTCCAACATGATTTGAAATACCTAAAAATAAAAGTGAGGCATAAAATCAATTTGCTATATCGGGAACTGGAACTACGCCAACATATATGCTCTGAAATAATTTAGAATATATTGATATTCTTAAGGATGGGGAGAAAAATAAAATTTCTAATAAAATCAGGAAAACTTGTTTTGGAAATGAAGTTTTTGCTCAAAATGCAACTTTCTCATATGCTTTTAATGAAGAATGTAAATCTATTGAGATTGAGGGCAGTTATAAGTGATAATTAAGTAATGGCGGGAATTTCCCCGCCAAAATTTCTGAATATTATTCAGCCAAATGAATTGGCTAGTTCTCAAAATAACAGGGTTTGAGAGTAAACTTCAATTTTTTGCAGCGGTAATGGAGAATGAATTGTAGCGATTTCATAAGCTAGATAACTTCCATTGTACTGAAGTGTCACTTTTGGCTAATGGTTATGTTACTTGGCTACAAGCCCTAACATCGCAGGTTCGGTCCTTGACCTTCAACCGCTATAGAATTACTTGATGTTAGTCATATCGTTATAATTGCTGACGATATCAGTTTCTGCAATTAGTAAAAAATTGTGAACCCATTAAATAATCTAGAGAGACTGACTTATGCTTAAATGTTGTACAAAAAGACGAGATCCCAGTACGGCAACGGTCTCGAAGATTGCCGTTCGCAAAGCCAAAAATTATTGATAAAAAAATAGATGAATGGTTACAAATGGAAGTAATCAATCTTTCTAGTTCTGAATACGCATTCCCAATTCTGTTGTGCAAAAAGCGAGATGGTCACATAAGTTATGGGCGAATTTCAGACGACTGAATAAGAAAATATTTACAGATTCTTTTCCAATGGCTCAAGTGGAAGAAGTTCTCGTTCATTTAGGAGAGACAAGTTTTCTCATCCTTAGATCTAAAAAAAAAATGTTTTTTTTTTCTTTTTCATGTTTATGTTGAGGAAAAATGTATCAAATATTCGGCATTCATTTGTCATGCAAGTCTAGTCGGATTTTTAAAGACTCCATTCGGTTTGTCCACAAGTCCTAGTGTGTTCTTAAGATCCATATATCATGTTTTCAGAGATCTAATTAAGAATAGCATCAATTAGACCCCCGACAGATGAATTCTTGCAATTTATACGGATGATTTCATTATTCCTTCCCTTAATGAAACAGAGACTTCGGAAAAACTACATGCTTATAACATGTTTAAAAAATAGCGCCTGAGTATGGATTAGAAACTAATTTTAAGAAGTGTCAGTTTTTAAAACGAAAAATTGAACTTTTAGGCTATGTTATCGATGAGGGTACAATTCGTTCCTCATCAAATAAAACTGTTGCTGTTCAAATTTCCTTTAACCGAAGAATACTAAATCAATGCAAAGCTTCCCGGGTCTCACAAGATATTTCAGAAAATTTGTTCTAAGTTATTCAACAATTGCAAAACCACTACCGCTACGTAGTAAGTGATTTACTACGTAGCGGAGCAGTTTAAATTTAGACGATTACAAAACAGTCATTTCAACGCCTTAAAGAAGTTTTGCGTCCAAGTCGCGTACTCCACATTTTCCAGTCAGGGAAATTTCCTGAACTGCATAGGGATACTAGTAGCCACGATTTCGGAGCGGTTTTATTACAATGCTCAAATGACGGACAACTGCATGCATTCACTACATGAGTAGAAACATATCACCACAGCAAGAAAAACTATCGCGTTTTCAGTAAGAAGTGCTAGAGATCAAAGAGGTATTGAAAAAGTTCCGAAATTATCTCTTAGGAACCAAATTTAAGATAATCACCGACTGTGATGACTTTCAAAAGACGACGAAAAAGAAAGGCGCCTAAGATAGCCAGAGGGCATTATCTCTCTAGGAGTTCGAGTGTGAAGTAGTCCATAGAGCAGGCCAACAAACGAAGTGCGTAAATGCATTGAGCAGGAATGCAATGTGCATGGTCAATCGCTCCTAAAGCGAAATTACAGCTAAGATGCGAAACAAAACAGACGTAAGAAACAAAGAAAGTTTTGATGAAGAATTCTTGAATGCTATGATTCAGGAGAAAGAAAATATGCGTGAGGAAGCCAAATCAAATATCTTTAAATTCAAGAAGAAAACCGACAGCAGTACAATGAACATCGTAGAATTGCTCCACTCTACAAAATAAGCGACTTGGTAGCAATTGAAAGAACCCGGTTAGGAGGAGGTCAGAAGCTAAGACCTAAGTTTCTAGGACCTTAAGATAAAGCCGCGTGATCGTTACGAATGAGCAAAAGCAGGATCTCATGAAGAATCTGAGACAAACTTCAATTTCAGCTGAGCACATGAAGGCCAGTACTGATGCAATTGCAACTTGATATCAATACATTGCTTTTTTTCCATCTTCACCCTTTTTTTTTTCTTGTGACACAACAACTTTTTGCTTTGCTTGTAATATTTATTTATTCCGCCAACACTTTTCATTTCCGAGCGTATACTGCTAAACGAAAAAGGCTTCATTTTCCTACCTTTGAAGTTTGGTCCATAAATTCAGGGACACCCTGTGTAATCAAAAAAGAGAATATTATTAAAGTTTTTATTAGAGAAAATGACTTTATTAAAATTTGAGAAATATTCCTTCTATAAAGAAATTATGTGTTATTTAAATATATTGTTTTCCTTTTTCTCAGAGAGCTTTCAAAGAAAATGGTTGAACAAGGCCAAATGTTTACCGATAAAATAAATAAAACCTCAACTTCAATATTAATCTGAAGCGTTTTATTAAGAGTTAGCAACCGATATGATTTATTTAGAGTGTTTCCTTCCTCTGGCATCAAGGTATAGAATCCAAGCATCTCAAGTAGCACAACCTTCTATACAGTAATGCTCAAAATTACGCAGAAATCATGTCTCAGTTCCAAAATCTTATAAAATGAAGCAAACGAATATTAAAATAAATATATCCTGCTTTCAAAATATAGCCTTTTGATTCAAGATAGTTTGAAAACTGAGACACTAAAGGTGAGGTATTTGCTAATTGCCATGGTCTTTGAATGTTTCGTAAAGTTGCATCGATTTTCTCAATTATAATTACCTTTATACCTTCTAAAGTTGTTGAAAAATTTATTATAACTGTTTAACAGTTAGATTGAATGTTAAGCGTTCAAGTAATGTTCTAATTGCTACGGCTGGTTAGAGATTACGAATGTAACCCCATTTAGCGTTTAGGCGTTCTTAGTAGATATTTTAAGATATCTTCACAATGTTATTCAATCTTCTGAATGACAGAAAATATCCAGATTAGTGTTGTTGCATATTTTGTACTAATTAGTGAAGTGTACAAAATACAGCGTATTCGAAAAATGCACAATTTCACGCATCTAAAGTGAACTATGTCCATAGCTTGACCAGTGATGGATTATGCCATTTCGCATCTTTAAGTCATTCCGATGCCTCTCTTTGAATAAATTAATTTCATAAGCCAACACATTTTTAACTAAATAAGGGTTTGTTTAAGGTTAATTTTGTTTATTTTAATAATGACATGAAAATGCATATGCGTGGTTTTTTTTTTCAGGACAACTCCTGATTGTTAGGCATCAAAGTTTGATATGCAATTATATTTAATCAAACGCTTATTGCTTATAAATTAAGTCATAAATTAAGCGAACATAAGGAAACAAGTAGATTATGCTTGACAATCTCTTGAATTCTATTCTAATATTTCATTATTCATAAAACTTGAATACTTTAGAAATTTATTCTTTTGGCAACTCATCTAATAACATTTAAATATAAAAAAATAACAGATTTGAATGATGAAAGTTGATGTTAGTAATTTTTAAATTTAACAAATTACTTTATATAAAATCATTTTAAGAAAATGATTTTAAGAACAAAAGATATTTCAAAATCAAAATGAAACTAATCGCGTTGTTTGAGCTATCAAATTTTTATACTGACCCCATTGATAAAGCTTCCTGTATATTTAAAATTATTTCATCATAAAATATAAAATTTACATTTAATTAACCTCAAAAAATCCCCCCTTTTTTATTCTGTACAGTGCATACTGCATAAATGCAACCGTACAAAGTGAAATGTAATTTGTCGAAATCAAAACGTAAATTTCTCGTAGAGTAGCTAAAATCAAGCTAATTAAAGTGAACCTTTATCGAATGATTTAATTCAGTAAAATTTTATTACGCATTCATCATCTCTATTTTACAATCACGCTTCGAACTTAGGGAAACATACATATTATAGAAGTTTTGGAGGATGTGACGTGTTCAATGAGAAACTATCTTCCACCATTATTCTCTCCATGAATGAAAATTCCGCTTTCAATTTTAGCTCAGAAAAGCTCTGAAATGCCAGCATCGCAGAAATTTCCAGAATTTCGTTTGTGTTGTGACCTGATTTTCAAAAACACGATCGCGTTCATTTGGACCAACACGGGTTATCGAACTACCATTCAGTACCACTGACCTAAAATTTTTCTATTGAAACAATGATTGTGGCGATAAATTGCCAAATCTGGTCGACAGTCTTTGAAGTGAATGACATCATGCTCAAGAAGTTGCCCTTGATATTATAATAGCTGATAGTAGAAATACATTTAACTATGAGGCGTCAGTTAAAACAAAAAAATAATTTTCATGAAGAAACGATATTTATCGCTTGCATTACATGAATAAAAATGTGAATGAACCATGGGACAGCTGTTTTCACAGAGAATACGTAGGTTTTATTTCACAAAAACCAGAAATTCGGCGAAGATAACGTATTCACCATCACTTCCGCAAGTTAGTTGTCAGTGCTATAAATAGCTGTGTACTTTTAACGCAGGATAAATTTCTTCAAATAGAGAACAAAGGGTGCTAAAAACCAGAAGAACTAGTCATTTCTCTGGGCTCTAATAAATTGACATTGAAGTAGAACTATAATTAAGGCAGAAAGCATCTACCCAGTAAAATGATTTAAGTGAGAGTGAGGGGATGGGAAGGCCTTTGATTAGCACTTTTTAATCGCTAACGATTCAAAATGGGATTAGGCATGTTGATTTTTACTTTACTCTGTTTAAATAACTATACACACACAATAAAAATGCAATTTTATTTTCCATTTGTAATATTCACTTAATAGCAATAAAATATTTAAAATGTAAATTAATGCAATAAAATTCACATAAATATGAATGATGATGTGTCAACTTTACAACGGAAGGAGGGGTGCCGTAGTTTCTGAGAGCATGGACCCCTGAGCATCCAAAGGCAGAAGTCTGACTTTTAGCTCATATAAAGATGACACAAACTTTATCACATTCGCTTGCACAGCCCCTTTTTAAATGAGGGGGGGGGGGCACATTCACTCACCTCACAGATAGAACACAGAAGAACAATCATGCCCTGGATCGGGACTCGAACCCGGGAAGCCCAGATCACGCGCTACCTCTGTGCCAGGACGCCGGCCACAAATAGGATTTATTTATTTAATTGTTTCACAATATGAAGTATTTGAATCAATTGATCAGTGTTCGACTACCTCAACTACCCTCTTGTTGACTACGTAGCTTCTATTTTATGCATAGTTTGAGATTTCTCACTGTTTTAAATGAATAATTTTGAACTAATCCGCAATTTATATAGTTATACAGAATTGATAGGTATCCTAATCATATTTAGAACATTAAAGATAGTACGCACATTGAGCTGCAGGTCAGTGAACAAAACAATTCTGCAGCGGGCAATTAAGTTCCGATTTAATATGACGAATCCTATTGGCTAAAAGAAGGCTGTTGGATCTTATTCTTTCTACACCATCCATCCCATTCTTGGCTTTTCTTATTCTTTAACAACGTCAACCAATCTATTAACCATTTCAAAACAATAATAATTTGAGAAAAATATTAGGTGAATAGAAATATCTCTCCTGTATTGTACTGCATTAAGTGTGATTTCATGTTGAACAATAATTTTATGATATACTTTCACACTATTTATTAATATTGGTGCAATCTGTCTTTGCCTGATCAAAAAAAGAAGAAAAATTCAATGTTCATGTCAGTATTAGTTGTTAGCCCTTTGACATACGAATTAACTTTCTAATTAGATGACACATCTTATTTTGGTCATTTATTGTTAATTTGATTTTTTAATAATATATGGAGCATTTGTGATATTAAAACGTTTTGGGGATATTAAAGCGTTTTGAGATATTAAAGTGTTGCATATTTAAATACTTAATTCTCTGATTTAGTTGGAGACTTGAAACTAAAAATTCAGTAATTCGATGCTCATGTCAGGCACTCATTGTATGCGAAGGGATTAATATTAAAATGATGTTTCACACAGCGATTGGAATTTCGGTGTTTTCCAAATATCGAAATATTCAAACGAGAGAAAAATATTCCTTTTTATTTTTAAGAAGTTTTACTTCAGTTCAGAAAATAGTTTTTCTAAAGCGAAGTTAATTTATTCCTCAATTTCGCCTCTCCTGGTGCGGCTTCAGAGACATCTGCCCCTAACGTCACTGTTTCGATCAATCGGATGCATATAAGGTACCGTGATTGAAGTTTCCACTTGTACGTAACGCTAATATATTATTCAATAGATTTCAATACTTTTATAATAGATCAAAACAGCCTACAACAAGCATGTTATTCCTTAAAATGGCATAATTTGTTGAAGTGAAGAATGACACAGAAACGCGAATTAGATGAAGTTTGGGTAATTTAATCTGCTTGGAATGTTAGTTAGCATTATTCAAGCGCTTAGTGTTCGCTTTGATTGAATGAATTATAAATGTAGGTCAATTTCCTTCCATAAATTTGGCTGATTAACTCAATATAAAAGTTTGCAATTTTTTTTGTAAGTCCTCTAGCAAGATATCCTGTTCAACGCTATAACTGAATCTATCGCCGCTGCTATTCACAAGGGTCGTTCTTGCCTACAGAAGATAAGAAATCCCCCCCCCCCATCCTTTGAAATAAAATAGATCCTCACAGAATCTTTTTGAAAATTGAAAACTAAACATAAAAAGACTAACATAAAAATTCCAGACTAAGACTAAACATAAAAATTCCAGACAATCAATTCTGACGTACAGTATAGAGTGGAAAATGTGTAGATTAATGACCTATCTCGAAACGTTCGGGTTTGTTGCCGAGTAGCATAGCCACTTTTGGCCGGTGGACGCTATCTGGCTTATGAGACTTCCACCACAATAGCATACAAAAAGGTGTCGCCAATTGTAAATACTTTCACATCACTGTGCATAAAGGTGGGGATTTGACAATGCTTAATATTACCCTTTGGGCCCCTCCGGGACATATATCTCCCACAGATATTTTAAAATCATTTAGAGGAATAAGTAAACAGGGAATTGATTGCAGTGCATGTCCGAATAGTTTTCTGTGATTATATTCATATACAGGCGTAATTTCTATCTACATCTTAGTAATTAAAAAAACCAAACAAAAACTGTAAGCGTTATGAGTAAGGCTGCACACTTCAGAATCTGTTTTGCAATGCATCATGCATAGAAATGCCATGGGTAATGTTGGATATGTAATTAGTAAGTCATATCACTGACTCATCGATCCGTCCGACGTTACACTGTTAATAAATGCTGAGTGACCGAACCGCCTCAACGGCAACAATGGTGGGGACTGTGGTTGAGTGAATTGACCTCCGTACAACCTTTCCCTTAGGAAATACATCCTGTCATCGAAGGGAGGAGTCAGACCCCCAACATTTTCGTGTACTCTTCAGGGTAGCGAGATCCAACCACTATGTCGGAAGCATCTCCTCCTCATTTTGAGGGTGAGGGGTAACCTTCGTATGTATTTGGTAAGAAATTTCTTGCAATAAAATAGTTTTAAAACATTATAAAAACTGGAGACTTAACTTTTCCTTATATTTTATATGGTCATCTCAATCCCAATGGAGCACATGTCTCCAAGTAAAAAATATCACTGGGACACATATTACTCAACTGAAAAATTGCACCGATAGTTAATTTTTGTTTTTATTTTTAGAAGAATATAGCTCTTTATAAATTTTTAGATCCCTTAGAGCCCTAAATTATCTTAATTTTGGAAAAGAAAAAACTGATATTGAAAAGAGTAAGCTAGATTTCAGCTTTCATTTCATTATCATCGTCTTCTTCTGATCAATTGAAATAATAACCATACTTCAGCGACATCAGAAATTAGTTAACTTAGCTCTGTGGAATGTGTTCTGTTAAGGGGTTAACATCATGAATGTGATACTCTTGTTTATAAACAATGACAATTATTTTTTCCACTTTTGTCAAAAAAAAAAAAGAATTAACTATCCAAAATTTTAAGTTATCATGTGAGAGAATTATTATTTTAAAGTCATTATTTGTCATAAATAATTTAAGTCATTAAGTAGTTTAAACTGGTATGGAAAAGCAATACTGGTAAAAGCAGGTCAACCTATTAACAAAGAAGCATACACAACGATAATGCAATACTGGTAAAAGCAGGTGAATAAATATATGCGATTAAAAGATGCTTCTCACATAATAATAATTTTTCTTATCATTCCTTGTCAAATGATCACCAAAATAGCAGCTAAATATAAGTAATATACATCCGTAGTTAAGTGATATTTAATCAACACAAAATAAAATGAATCGCAAGATTCGCTGAATTCACTCAGAATGATGAGACTAACGCCATTTGAATTTGAATAAAGAAATAATTTTGGAAACAACCCAACAGAAATATTTTCGTGAAAACATAGATGTATTATTCACAAAAATGAATAAACAACATGAAATTTTTATTGGAAACGCAAAAGCTTGGAAAAAACCAAGATTAATTCAAATTTTATGATTTTGATTCTTCAAATTAATTCACGATTCTTCATTAAAAAATGGAATCCATTGTTATTGATTTTTGAAAGAATGAAACTCATTGTTATATTTACTGTGATATACTTCATTTGTTATTGTAAAAGTGGACACAAAGTTGGCAGTCAAATTATGAGAATATACACATTGCGTAAAAGGCAGAACTAAAACTAGCAAGAATAATAATGGTCATCACTTTGGGTCTTTTATTTTATTAATTTTATCAAGGGAATAGAAAAGATATAAATGAACATCACACCTTCAAACAGAACTAATTTCCGTCTGTTACAATAGTCCACTAGGCAATTAAGATTAGGGAAGCATGCAGGTTATGTATTTATTTGCTACTTCTTTTAATTAATGTCTAGTTCGTCTGTATTAATTTTTGGTCAAGTTTCTAAAGCATTTCATTCTTTTTCGCGTAAGTGATTATTTTATAGTGAGAAAACATTCACACAATCATGTGTCAAATAATTAGTCATCAGGTTAAGAACGGCATCTGATACTCCCTCGAATATGAAGTACGGAGTAAAAAAATCCGAACTCTTGATTTTTCACGATTTTCCACTTTTCACCCAGTTTTAAATCAGAAAAACACATTTTTTGGCATTACGTCTGGCTGTCCATCAGTCTGTTTCTTAAAGCGATAACATGAAATCGCTTTGACGGCTTTTATTATATGGAACAAATCTGTTGATTTCTATCAGACTCCAAGAGAAACGGTCAAATCCTGCATTGTTATTTACGCTGGAAAGCATGTTTATTATTTACCAATCATGGTGAGGTAAAGAAGGGATCAGTGACGCAGTGAACTAAGGTGCTCCAAGCGTCATTCGACTCAACGATATTTGGTATCAATAACGCAAATGTCAAACCAAGAAAATTCAACATAATAGCATTCTGACATGAAATTTGGAAGACAACTAATGAAGATGATCTCCCCGAAAATTTCCCACGTATTCTCTCATAAAAGTGGATTGAAGATTTTCACCTTTGCATGTGGTTAGTACCCAAATAAAAGAAAATAGAATGCGCATTTTTTCTGACCAGTTGAAGCCAAAATTTGATATGAGTCACAATTGCAATCGCAAAACCACATAAGCTTCAGTTATTTAAGTTATTGCATGTCTTAGTTATAGTGTTTACATGCATGCGAAATTATAGATCAACAGAAAGAAAACCCTTTTATGGATTTGGTTCAAAATTCGATACTGATCTATATTTTATATGACTAACCTTGCTAGGAATTTTTTTTATTTATGTATCTCATTAACTTTAGTAATTATGGTGAAAACAATTTTATCTCGCTTACAGATAGTAAATATTAGTTCAATAATGTTCTTTTAAGACGACGATAACAATACTTTATCTATACTCGCGCGCACGCACGCACGCACACACACACACACACACACACACACACACACACACACACACACAC
>JAOUZG010021225.1:354242-378551 GCA_026289955.1 Argiope argentata
CACACACACACACACACACACACACACACACACACACACACACACACACCGAACTTTATTATAAGTAAAGATAAAGCACAATATATATATATATGTGTGTGTGTGTGTGTGTCTGTTAGCGCTGTACAGGCCAGACCGTTCGACCTACAGCTACCAACCTAGGTATATGTATATATTGGGTGCCGGGAATGCGCACCCCAAGCCCTTTTTTGAATTTTTAATTAAAAAATAAGCCCAATTTTGACGTTTTTTCGCTATAACTTCCGAAAATATTACAGCACAAAATTGATTTTTGCATCAAGTTAAAGCTCAAGAAATTAGCTTTTACAAGATACTCATGTTTTGACCTGTAAATTAAAACTCTATTTTTAATGAATTTTTAAACATTTAATTTCATCGTGTGTTTTTTCAACAATTTATTTCGCATGAAATAAAAATAAAATTTTATCTTGAACTTGAAATATATAAGGTATTGGGATTTATAGCTACAATGGCTTTTATCCTCGGTTTCCAGAAGTTAATATAAAAAAAATTTTGTCAATAAACAAAAAAACACACACACGCACAAAAAAACAAATTGGAGTTTCACTCAGTTAACAGTTAAAAGCAGTTCCACTGGTGCACTTTAGTACATATTCGGGAGTTCCAATGAAGAGCAGATGTAAAAGAAGACGAAGCATTCTCGCAACACAGAGTGGTGAAAAAGGGACAAGTCACAAAGCAAGGTCACAATTGGATGAGGTCGAAAAACTTAGTAGATGTTGAAGTGCTTCATCACTTGAAGAGAAGTTTGTAGATTAGTCTTGTTAGCAGTAATTTTGCACAACACGTTTTTGAAGGAGGTATCTTGTTTATCTAACTGGAGAAAAGTCCACAATTTGTCTCTATAGTATGCATATTTTTTGCACGAGAGAAGTATGTGTTCAATATCATTGATGCCATTACAGTCACGGCAAAGGGGATTACTATGAAGATTAAAACGGTTTAAAAATCCTGGAATTATAATAGTTTTACTGATTAGTCTGGCCAAAACAACATCTTCCCTTCGATTTTTTGACCACGGGGATAGTGCTGCAATGCTAGGGATGTCTCCCAGCGAGAGGAAGTATTTACTATTTCTATAATTGTTGCTAGTGTTTTGATGCGATGCTTTTTTCAGGTTCGAAATTACATCTTCAGGAGAAATCCATTTAATCCATGGTGAATTGTCTGTAACTTCTTTGGTTAAGCGGTCTGCAAGCTCGTTCCAGATTATATTTGAATGACCAGGTACCCACAGGAAGGATATTTTTTGGTTTAGTTTGGTTAGAGTTTCAAGTTTAGTCGCTATACGGTAAATAATTTTGGGCGATTGCAGAGTAATATTTTTCAATGGTGTGAGCGCTGAGTAACTGTCTGTAAGAATCAAACAATCTTTTCCTGGGACTACAAGAACATCTAATGCTTCAGCAATGGCTAAACTTTCAGCAGTAAAAATGGAATTGACAGAAAAATTGGAAAATTGACAGTAAAAATGGATGGACTCGAAACATAAGTTTTTGTTTGGAGGAAAAGCCATTTTCATTGCATAGTTTGATATCCATGATTTTTTTTTTTCGATAAAATATTTTTAAATAACTTTTGACGCGCCTTAAAATAAAGTACCTTTTTTGTGTGTCTTGAACCTGTCCCGTCCATTGTGCATTCATGCCTTTCAGAATGTTAACTGAATTGAAATCTTCAGATCCTCATTTAAAAATGTTAAACATAATCTTTCCATATACTAGATATATTTTCTAATATCTCAGAAGATTTTTTAAAAAGAATTTAATTTAGCTGTAGGAATGCTCCTCTTTAAACAGTATTATAGCTATTTTGAATGGACTTCGCAATTTTGAACCGGAGTGACATCTGAGCTGGTACTCTTTCTGCAAGCTTAATGGGGCTGTAAGGTTATTCTGATTACGTCGAAGAATCGTTTTTTTAAAACAGATATGAAATTTGCTTTATTTCTTAAAGTTTGACTTTCTTAAGGATATGAAATTTGTTTCATATTCTTAAAGTTTGAATAGTTTTCTTCATTGTTTCTAAGACAGTTACGCTGACTTTGCATAGTATATGTATTTTGTAAAAATTTTAGTACGTTTTAATTTTATATTTTCAAAATCTTTGTAATCCTTGGTCAAAATTTTTTACAGCATTCTTAAATTAAAATCGAATCTACATGTTTTGTCCAAAGTTTGTATAGTAATATATGAATATGTTCTGCAGTTTTAGAATTGGAGAATAAGTAATATTGGGTTGTTCGGAAAGTAATTTCGTTTTTTCACGACACAGGGTTTAATTGTATTTTTTTGTCCCAATTTCACACTTAAGCCGCATAATCATTATATGCTTTGAGAGGTGATATAGCAAGGCTTGTGTGTGAAAAAGTTCAATTGATTTTACGCAGTAGTTTTTGGTAGATGCCCTTTTAAATAGGGAAAGCAATAAGCAGCAATTTCGTCATATTTCACTTTTTTCCTGTAGGAAAGGTAAAAATGCTGTTCAAGCCAGAAAGAAATTAACCGATGTGTATGGAGAAGATGCGTTGACAATACGACAGTGTCAGAACTGGTTTACAAAATTTCGATCCGGCAATTTTGATGTCGAAGATGCACCACGTTCCGGATGGCCGGTTGAAGCTGATAAAGACACGATAAAGGTAATAGTTGATGCAAACCGGCGAACAACAACACGTGAGATCGGTGAGAGTTTAAATTTATTGAATTCAACTGTTTATGACCACCTGAAAGGCCTGGGTTTAACCTCGAAGCTCGATATTTGAGTTCTCCATGTCCTCACGGAGAGAAATTTGTGTTGTCGCATTGAAGTCTGTGATTCGCTCCTCAAATGTCACAAAAATGATCCACTCCACCATATTATCCAGATCTGGTTCCTTCAGATTATTATTTGTTCCGGTCAATGCAAAATTTTTTGGACTGTAAAACCTTAGTCTCAAATGAAGACGTCAAAAATCACCTTGGATTAGTTTTTTGCCAGCAAATACCAAAAATTTTATGAGCGTGGAATCATGCCTCTACCAGAAAGATGGCAAAAGGTTTTGGATCAGAATGGGCGATATATAATTTAATAAAATAATTATTCATTATACGAGGATCGTCTTTCATTTTCACCAAAAAAAAACGAAATTACTTTCCGAACAACCCAATACATTCATGTTTAAATATTCTATTGTTTTAGTACATTGCAGTGAAAAAAAAGTTGAAATGTTTTGTCAATTATCAGCCGAACCTGAATATTTGAAGAGATGATAGAAACACAGCTCAATTGTTAGTTCAGGAACTATGCAATATATTTATCTACCCTCTGTTAAGCAAATTATTTGATACATTTCTAAGATAAAAGTTCTTTACTTTATCCTTCATGCCTAATCAAAATAAAAACATTTTTAATTAAAAAAAAACTTTAGTCATTTAGCTGGTAAATTTTGGTTTCATATATTTTAAATTCTTTTTTATACAAAAATTTAAAGATATAAGTAATTTAGAATCATCTTCAGGAATTTCAATCCAAACGTAGCCACGTGCCTCCTCCAGTGGGAAAATATTCGAACCCGATCATCAATTAAAACAATGATTCTTCTGTGTAGCCGGATTTCGAATTTAAAACCTTGCTGGTTTTGGTAGTGGATAATTAATCATCTTTGGTTTTACTTCGAGATGGTAACAGTAGATGAGTTAAACATTTTAAATCTCCAGGCAATTCACATTATAATGACCCTCCGTTTAACTGCTTGTCGATATATTCTAACATTGCTACACCTTTTTAAACATAATCAACATATTAAGGATTTATTTTATGATGATTTTTTAGTAATCTGTTAAAGTGTAAATAATTTTTTTTATTTTTTACTTAATATAGCTCAAGATTGCGTGACAACTTTATTTGTAAATCCGATTGTTTAGGCCAATGTTGGGCATTTATAAATGTAAAATTAAAAATTATCATGACACTTATTGAAAAGTTGACCATTCTATTTGACAAAAGACTAACATTATTCAGGTAGTTTTTAAATAGAAAAAAATTTCATTATCTTACGAATTTATGAATTTGAGAAATATATTAACAGTTTATTTTTACTTTCTCGCATACAAAGAACAGAGAAAGTATCTTTAAAAAATTATAACTCAATATTTTGACGAATCTCCAAGTTTCGGACCTCTCCGAGTCCGGAAAACGCATTCAAAAATATACATCTGTTTGGGACAAAAACATTTCAAGGTCGATGAAGGAAATTCGGAATTCAAATCAAATCAAAGAATCAAATTTTCAGATTTGTATCGAATTTTGGGCAAAAATCCGCTCGAAAGAAATTTGTCAATCCAGCTGTTCGGAAATCAGTTAACACGAAGAATACAAAACGAAGAACGTTTGATGGTTCAAAGTCAGTACACAGATTTAACATCTATACTGTAGATCGGAGAAATCCAACAGGCATTTGAAAGTAATGTATTTTCAGAAGCAAGTCTCAGTAAATCTAAAACGCTGAGACTTAACTGTATTAAATTTGATGTGTGGTTTATGATTGCAAAATCAGCATCAGTCTAGACACAGAACTATAGTGCAATTGTAGTTCTGTTTCAAAGTTTGGTTTTAATCGATTGAGAAAAAGCATCTAGAATAGAAATTCAATTTTCAGAAGCCATTAACAACATACAAGGATTAATCACCAAGGATAATAAGATAAATTTAATAAAAATGTTGAATTCACATCAAACGTCTATATTTCGTGATTATGGTATTCCGATGCCATTCAAGCGGCTCTCTGCCCTACCGTTAGTCCAGAATGCTTTGCGGGGAATGTGGGAGGATACCATTACTAAAGAGTATGGGAGAAAGTTAACGGAAGTCTCGTGAGTTGAGTTGTGATGTTTGCGTGAACGAATAGAGAAAATTTCATACTTAAGTTGTTTGCAAACCGAGTAAAGATACAATTTCATAAACTCTTCTTTCGGAGGTTTAAAAGCAAGTAGATTAATTCAAACTTAGAGATCATTACAATTCGTACCTTTCGTATATAAGAAAATGAAGGTGATTAAGTGACTTCTTTGAATTAAAAAAACTCTCTTCCCTTTATATGTTTAGCAAGAGGACGTGAAGAAAAATAATTCAGTTGAGTGTAGGCGCCCACTATGAGAGACACTTCGCATCAAGCGCACTAATTCTACCTTCCCGAGACGTCTCCTTTAAACGAATCCATATACAGGAATCTCTTACTGGTAGGTGAATGAGAACTTTACGTCAACTATACATGCGGCACGGAATCCACTCTGTCATTCTAAGTACATAAAACTAGAAAATACTTTCACCAGGGCCGAACTTATCTTCATATTGGGACAAAATGTTTCTACATTTTTTTATTTTATTCTCCCGTGAATACAAAGTATAGAGAAATTATTGTTATCGTTAAAAATTTCTGATCTTTTTATAGATCCCCACGACTTAGATTTTCCCCAAGTTCGCAAAATCTATTTTTGGAAAATGTCTGTCTGTCTATGATAAAGATGACTCAAAAACACTTTGAGACAGATGAATTCAATTAAGTATACGAACTTAGAACTAAATTATATATATTCTGCTTTCTCTAAGTACTTTTCACTCAGTCTCTTGAACGCAGAATTGATTTGCGAACTATTTAATTAAAATATTTTATTTTAGTAAAATGGATTACAATATTTGCCCTTACTTACCGTCAATATTCTGGCGATGACTGTAAGCCTTATGATAAATAAATAATGGTTCTCTCCTCGGCGGCCTTCAAAGTCTTAAGCCATTTCGGGAAGGCGTTTCGTCGTGGGGTAAACCAAGACATATCAAATGATAGCGCTTATAGGTTGGCGTAATATGCGCCGGTTACATCATGCATGATATAACAGAAAAAAAATAGTTAGAAATTCTCTATTGATGGAACCTTGGATAGCTGCTAAAAAGTATTCGGATACTGCTCTTTATTCAGGAACCTATTATCGCACTATGAAATGGTAACTGTCTCTTTGTGTAGAAAAAAAGTTACCCATAAGTCCATAAAATATTCCTTTGTGCAATTGCTGATCTCCCTATTTAGATATACTCGAACTCATGTTTTTCAAATTGTAGGTCCCGGCTTTGAGTAATAGCTGAATTCACCTGATTGAAAAGGCTTGGATGTGTATAAAATTTTGTAATTTTGAGGTTGAGTAAACTATTGATGAGTTACAAGGAATTGAAAATTTCAATTCCTAATGTTAAATAACACTTCCTGTCTTTTCAATATATTTCAAATATAATGAATCTTTGGAAATAATTCATATTATACATAGAAACATTTTCTAACAAAGTATAAAATGTATGCACTTTTGTGAAATATATTTTATATATTTAATTTTTAAATTTGGAACTGCAATAAAAGTTCTTACAATTTAAGAAATTTAATAAAAATTGATGCTAATCGAAGCAAGTCCTGAATGTCGCTATTTCAAATATTATGCAATTGGTTTAATACATGTAGTAAGAGTCTTAAAAATATATAAAAATAGCAAAAATCCTTCAGAACAATATGAATTTTGCCTTTTTTGAGTAGCAACACGCCAAAAGGATTCTCTGACAAATTAAAAAAAAAATCATTGAATTGAAACGAATAACAAAACGTATTTTTCAAAATTGCTTAAGATTAAAATGCTTGCTTCTTTTTTTAAAAAAAAAAATGCTAAAATGAAGGGGAAACGCAGAGTAGCTGCTAACATGATGGCAACATGTAGATTCTACTTGCAGTACCTTTCAAACTGTGTTTCCTAGGAGAGAAATGGCTGTTGAGCATTTGCAGAAATTACTGTAAGGTCAATTGAAATTACTTTTTATAAAGAGATTAATTATCAAAAAATTCTTGAAAATGATTTAAAATATCGTTAGATGGAATCTTAAAAATGCAAATCTGGAGCATAATTTTATTTATATTTTAATTATAAAGGAATGTTTCGGAAAATATGTATATGATTTTTAATTTCCAGCTTTTTCATTTAAAAGATTATGCTAACCCACCCCTATGCGAATTCAATTTAAATATTTTTGAAGACAAAATTTTTTCGTACAAGTGTAAGTATTGTTGTGCCGGGATATCTCAGATAAGAGATTTGAATCGTCTCTTATCACTTTCTTGAATGCAAATTGCGGGAAAAGTATTAGAATCGCCAAAATAATTCATTCAAATGACAGATTTTGACGAATCTCACCTCGCCGAGATGAAAAGAAGAAAGGAAAGAAAAACAATTTTGGCGTTGCTTCACTTGCTTGTGACAACTGAAACGCTTTCAGCTCGAAGAATGAAGTTTGATATATGGTCTGTGCACTAAATCTGTATATTTCTATCCAATTTTGAGCAAAATTCATTCAGAAGAAATTTGTCTCAATATTTGAATATAAGTTAACACGTTCACTACAAAACAAAGAGAAGTAGATGGATGAAATTTGGTGCACAGATTAAACATCCGTATTGAAGAAGCCTATTAAATTTATGCGATGCCGTAACTACAAATGTAGTTATTTGACAAATTTTGTTTCAATTAGTTGAAAAAAAATGCGTCTAAAACAAAAATTTGATTTTCAGATGCAATTAACTGCAGGTCAGAGATCGCACGCTACGTTCAGTAAAAGTCTAAATTCATGCCAAAAGTTACAATTCAACCATTCCAAGCATGCAAAGCATTCTCTTAACACCTTCATTACTCTTAGGACACCTTTACTAAAGAGTATGCGAGAAAGTTTTGCGGAGACTACTTCTACTTATTTAATTATAGCATTTCTAAATCGGGTAGATCAATCGTAAAATTCGCAAACCTTAGTTAGTCTTTTAGTTAGTTGAGTCTTTCTAGGTCTTTGCTTGCTATAAGGCTTGTTATGTTATAATATCCACAGTTGCACGAACGGATGGGCAAACTAAACACAGATATAGTTTGATGAAAATTGGATATAAATCTATTTTTGAAACGTAATAATTATATTGTTACTAATAATGAAGAGGAATGTATGTATGGGTCGGCGATCTACAGGCCAGGCCGTTTGACCTAGAGCTACCAAATCCGTCTCTAGTGTACCTTAGAAGGTAGAAGTGTTTACAATTTTTCAAAACATTCCTAAGTAAGAAGAATTTTAGTTAATTAAAAGTAATAAACTCCTTTTTATCATTTTTTTCGCGCAACTTCTGAAAATATAATACCAGTTATATAATCGCGTTAATTTTTATGAAGTTTGGCAATTTTTTTTAAAAAAAATATTTGTTTCATTTCCAGTAAAAGATTACATTGCTACTTTGTGATTTCAAATCGTGTCCGTTGTTTTGTCATATATGTAATCATGTGATTTTCTTCCATTGCTGATAGTTAAAGAAAAAGGATTCCGTTTACTATATGCGTAATTTACAAGACTTACAAACAGAAAATTGTAGTATTGCGAAATTCAAAACTTGGAGATAATTAAGTTTATAATAGCATTAATTAATTATAGTTATTATAGAACATTAACATATAGGACATTAACTATAGGACTTTCTACATTAGAAAGGTCCATGTATAAAATTAACACAATTAGTAAAATAATGAAAATAAATATTAAAATGAAATCTGCTATGCATATTTCAATGTATCATGTCAGAACATCATTTCTTGAACGGTTAAGCATCACGTGCTCTTGCAAAGTAAATTATATTTTTATTCATTTTATTGCTTCATTGAATGAGTCACTTCAGTATTACAAACGATCCAAAAAGAATTTGCTTTGCATTTATTGTTTTAAAAAATATCCCATTTCCTATTTATTTCATTTCATATAATCACGTGGTCAAAAGTACATTTTTCTATGCATTATTTGCGGTAGTAATTAACGTATTTTTTTAAAATCAAAACCTTTGTAAATGCCATGGCAACACGTTATTAAAAGCTGTTTTTTTAGATGGTCGGGCAGATAATAAATTTTCAATTTTTCACCTACGGACTTTTATAGACGCCAAAAAATCTCATCCCTAAAACAATATCATGTTCTGACACGATAATAACATGACTTTAATGTCAAACAATTTTCCGGAATTGCGGAATTGAAATTATATTTGAGAAATTATTCAGAAATGAATTATAAAAATATTTTCAGCGAAACTGATGTTTGCTACGGACCACTTGCACTAAATAAAATTGGAAGTATTTTTCATAAAATGGATAAACCACCTGTGGAGTCGAATCCCTTGACAATTACAATATTTTCTCTTTACATACATTTTCGAACAAGAATCACTTTCTTTCATAAACAACATGCAAGTATTGAATGTGAAAGAAAGTAATGGGGAGGGGGGATAATCTCTTAAATTTTCAGTTTTAGTTTTTTAAGTTGTATTCATGGTGCCGTCACCTACTTGCATCATACTAGCTGCACAAGCAATGGAAGCAACAGGCATATTTCAATAATAGGACCGATTCGAATAAAGACCCTCAAATGCCCTATAAAATCTACATAGATTTTCTTACGTAATAAAATCGTGTGAAAGCGATAATTAATCTATCGTTCGATTAAAGCAGACTTAATTCACGAAAGTTCAGTGAATACCATCTTGTAAGTTCACACTCGCAGACGCGGAATGAACTCAGCCAAAGTATTATTTCATCCATCTTTTTTCACCGAGAAACTTCCGTCAGTGCGTGTTGACTGAAAAAACAGGTCGTCTGGAGTTATTCGATGGCGTGCAGCCTTGATCATGAAATGATCATTTCCAGCAGTTAGTTGACCCAGCAAAAACAGCCCCGACCCGGAACGTTTGTTTTCGCTTGCGACGCTTCCTCCGATGCAGGTCAACTGCCAGACATTCTCTCCTCTCGGGACCTTCGATTCAGGGTTATTGAGGGCAGCCGGGCTCTATCCGAACCCTTCAGGGCGGAAAAATGGAATGCAGACTCTTTTTTTTATATATATATCTTGGAAAAATATCATCCCAGCTGGTCGCTGACCCACTTCCTTGCGGCGACGCGACGAACCGTGCCAGCATTTTTCGAACGGAAGAAGTCACTCCCAAGTGCTGCAGCGAAACATCCGGTACCGCCGTCTTTTGACGTCAGAGATAAAGCAAATTTCCTTCGTGGGAGGAACGGGCTGCATTCCACTAGAGAACTGAATGAGTACAGTTTTTGAAAATCCTATGTGCACGAAAATTACATTCATGTGAAAAATGCTCTCCGCATTAACTATTTCTTGCCTTCTCGTTTGTATACGAAGTATGCAGAGTGATTCAAAACTTATCACTAAAATTTCATAGGGGTGTAGGGAATGCGTCAGAATACCGATTACACACAGGAAAGTATGCCTACAAAAGTCATCTGCATGGCCAAAATGGACAAATGAAGTGAGCACAAGGAAACCTTCCTTGTAAGTGGTAAAGAATGGGAATTTTATTCCAACCAGGTAAAATACATTCATTAACAGTAGATGCTCGAAATTTCAACCATTTACAGGAACGCATGATTCGCAGCGCCGTCGCATCGGCCAACAAAAATTTTCAAAAAAAAAAAAAATCTGATATATCAAAGCAGTGCTTGTGGTGACCACTATTCGTGCAACAAGGTCCATTTCTCTGTTTACTTGCACTCGTATACATGGCCTTTCATGTCCCAGTACAAAAAGAAATCCATCGGCGATAAATCAGGAGATCTGGGTGACCAGGTGCTCGGTCTACCTCCGCCGATCCATCGAGCTCCGAAGGATCGCTTCAGATAATCACGCGCAACAATTATTATGATCTTGTGCTCTGTCATGTTGATACCACATGTCTCGGCTGATACACCAGAGCTCTGAAAATTTTCAGTTGTCGATGCAACGACGCTGTGAATTCCGTATTCATGTAAATGGTAACAATTTCGAGCATCTATTGGTAACGAATGCACTTAGTTGGAATAGAGGCCATATTCGTTACCATTTATCTTTTTCCTTGTGTTCACTTCACTCGTCCATTTTTTCTACACAAATTAAGTTTTCAGACATACTTTTTCTCCCTGAAATCCATTTCCGGAAATATTCCACACCTCCAGACAAAATTTGTTACTATATGCTTTGAATCACCCATCATAAGATGTATTGTAACAGTCAAAAAATATCAACTCGTGATTCAGACTAGCCTCCACATTTCAGGCCTCCGGGAATTCAATAAACAAATTTTTGAAAAATATCTGTCTCCGAACTTCAGATAACAAGAAAACCGTTTTGAGCCAAACAGAGGAAATTCGATATACGATCTTGCAAAAAATTTGTAGATTTCCATCGAATTTTGAACAATATTTGTTCAGAGGTTGCCCAGTATTTAGAATATAAGTTACCATGATAATAATCTCCATAATTTGATATCTCCACTGTAGACATGTATTAGATTTTGAGCCATTTACAACGAGGAGTCAGTCGTCTGTTCGTGCTGTACTTTCAGAAGCATGTAAATGCAATAACTTAAAAACGCAATGCCTGAAATATATCAAATTTGATATATGATGTTACACATTTAATATGTGCATTTGTAGTTCTGCAGTTCTATGTATAATTTTGGTTTCAATTGGTAGGGAGACAACGTGTCTAAAACACACATCCGATTTTCAAATACTATTAGCCCGCATGCCTGGAAACAATCGCAATAAATATCGCCAAAGATCTCGCTTAGATCAAAAGATTAAAGATCAGACATTGACAAAAAATGCTAAAATCACACCGAAGGTCAAAGTTGGTAGTTATTGTGTGACAATACCATACAAGACGTTCTCTGCGATTTTCTTATAGGAGTATGCGAAGAAGCTCTGAGAGACCACTCTTTCTTGTAACTTTTTAATTTGTAATTCATTGTTGTAAATACTTTGAAGGGGATGCTAGGAATCAAAGAGTGAAATTAGCATCAATTCAAATTTATTAATTCGAAGCAATTCGCTGCTTGAGAGTGTGCTCGAAACTCATCAGCTCGATTTAAAAATATTCCAGAATATTAAAATAAGAACCAAAATGCGTAAATAAACAATAGATAATATTTTGAATTAAAACATCAGTTTTGAGATTTGACAATTGTGGCTAAGGTAATCTAATTTAATATGTTGCACCCATAATTAGCCCATTTAGTCTCAATAGGAGCGTTTTCGATGAAAGTTTCAATTCTGAACCCCCCCCCCCGAAATTACTCAATCTAAGAGGCACAAAAATTTTCAATTTAGAGTTCGTTGTCCTTGGGTAATAGATAGTCAGAAAAAATATATTACGGTACTAAATCCTCCTAAAAATTTATGCTTATCTTCAATAATTTCAGAGCATATTATCTCATTAAACTTATTTTTTGATTGTCTTCAAGTTATAAGAATAGCTTTTCTGTTATATAAATTTTGTATCCAAATGACGTTTAATTTTTATTAAGGGTTTAAAATATTTTCAAATACAATTTATAACAATGCCTTTTATCATTATCATCAAATTCAATTTATTTATATTTTTTATTGTATTTATTTATATTTTTGCTACATTTTTGAATTTCCTTTTTTCTCTTTTGAAACTACTACAAAAATCGATTTTTGCAGCTATTTGTCTTCAAATATATATTAGTCAATGGTTAACGTTTAAAAATTACAGTCATCTTAAGGATGGTGTATGCGATCCATACACGAACACTGGACATCAGTGTCTTCAATGAACTAATGATATTTATTAAGTTTGAAATAAATCCCTGAAGATATTATAGAAATAAGCAATGCTATTAAATTAGTAGACCTTTATTTCTTCGTTTTGCTTAGGGGACAGAGCAACTTTCTTTCCCAACAATTTTTCTTTTTTCTTATATAATTTAATGCAACAAAATACTCATTGTCTTTTTAATTTCTCATTTTGCTAATTTATTAAAATTAAATAATATAGCACAGCATTTAAATATTTAAAAAATCTATAAAATACTAATCCGGTTATGAAACATGTATGACTTAAGTTGTTTTCATGAATATGTTCTCAGACATTGAAACTTGCATGTTTTCGTTTTTGTGTTCAAAATTTGCATAGCTCTTAAATAAGTAGACAGCTGCATGTGCAGAAGGTACAAGTTTACGACAGTGGGAGCGTTCTTCCCCAAAATTGGAACTTTTCAAATGTCCCAAAGAACGTCTGATATGGCTTTAATATAGCACACAATAATTGTGAAAATAGTAATCTTAGGCGTAAGTTTTCTCTGAATTCGTCGTGTGATCCTTGGCGCTTGAATCTAGGCATGCAGTTAATAGCTTTCTAAGATCTAATTTGTTTTTCCCAGCCAATTTCGACAAATATCTGACACAGAACTACACTTTTTATTACGAAATCACATACCAAATTTGATATATTTAAATCATTGTACTTTTGCACGTTTCACATTTATGAAAGTACAAACTGATAGACGATTAACCGCACATTGGATCTGACTCAAAATTTGAGAAGGTGTCTATAGGAAGGAAGCTAAATCCACTTTTCTAAGTTCTAAAATTGAATCGAACTTTTATTTCTGACTCTTCCCGTTTTGCTATTATTTATATGGTTATTACCTTATATTCGAAAATTCGGACAGGTATCACCTGACTAGTAATACCTATCCGAATTGATAGAAATTAACAATTTTGAGTAAAGATTATATAAAAGAATCCAATTTAATTTTTCAGGGAACTTTTGAGCGCTCTCTGTCATAAACAAAGAGACTTTTTTGATTTTTTTTTTAATCTAAGGAAGTCTAAAACGAGGAGAATCATCAGAATCTTGAATACGAGAAAGTAAAAGACGCAGTTCTATCTTATGAGCTGTCAGAAAAGTTCGCCGTTCTGTCAGATGAACGATGAGATCATGATAGCAATATCTACGATGCAATCTTTAAATTAATTTTATCTGATATACAGTCCTAGCACATTTTTTCTTACAGCTTACCAAGTGATTATTGTCATATCGATTTTAAATTAAATGAAATGATAGTGGTGATGATCTCGTGTTCACTTTGCAACGGAAAGAGGGGTGCAGTAGCTTCCGAGGGTATGAAACCTTGAGCACCTGAGGGTGGAAGTCTGACTTCTAGACCATATGAGGAGGACACACACACATTCGCTTGCACAGCCCTTTTTTACAGGGGGCCACGTTTACATAACTCACAGACAGTAAACAGAAGAACAACCATGCCCTGGACTGGGACGCCCAGATCACGAGGAAGACGCGCTTCCTCTGTGCCAAAAATTAAATGAAATAAATCGAATATTTTATAACAATACTTAGAAAACATACTAATACGAATTTTTTACCGGGTTCGTTCGTAGTGATGTGTACGATACACACGGTCACCAGTTCTCAGTAGAAAATCATCAACAATGATTTTATTTGTTGATGTTAAGTTGCCAAATGGTCGCCGTTAGTAGCCAAGCGTTGACCACTAACGTGGCATCCACTCAGCACGCAACAGTGCTGATCTTAATGCAGTCTTTCTTATTTGGAATTTGGAGGAAAGGGGTTATTGCGACCAAAAAAAAAAAAAAAAATTGAACAAGCAATTCATTAGAAAGTTGATGCGTATGCAAGTGTCAGGAACAAAACAACAAAGGTTGTGAGTGTACGCAAAATGCTTGCAGTCGGCGCTGTAAGGAAGACGTTACTTTGTCTCCTGCTGGAAGAAACACATGATCGAACAATGATACTCCTATCCAGCGGTGAGGGTAGCCATTCTTTGTTGCCCATTGTGTTTCTCCCGTTCTTAGAATTTGAGAAAGACAGATAAGGGATCACACATGTTTCCAGCTCCTATTTTGGAACATCCTATTTTGTATCTGAGTAGGAAATTTTCGGAAGCCGAAAGGAAATACAACACTACAGAAAAGGAGTGTGCTAGTATAGTGTACGCCATAAAGAAACTCAGGTTTTACCTAGATGGCCAGCAATTCACAATTGTTACGGACCACAATCCGTTGGTTTGGCTAAAAACCAATACAGGAAACAACCCTAGATTGATGAGATGGTCGTTAGCACTGCAACCGCACAATTATACTGTCACACATAAACCTGGCAATAAGCATCAAAATGCTGATGGCTTGAGCCGCTGTAACCTTTAATAAAAGGACAGTGTTTTAAGAGGTTCCTATTTACATAGTATTGTAAATATAAATTGTTTGTAAATGTGTTTTATTAGTATAGTGTCTCTGCCTCTAAGAAGGGATTGTTAGTTGCACGAACCGGTTGTGACTTTTGTACAACCCTGGACAAAAGTCCCCTTTCAAGGGGAGGGGAGCTGTAAGGAAGTCACCGCTTTGTCTCCTACTGGAAGAGACACGTGATCGAACAATGATACTCCTATCCAGCGGAGAGGGTAGTTATCCTTTGTTGCCCATTGTGTTTCTCCCGTTCTTAGAATTTGAGAAAGACAGATAAGGGAGCACACATGTTTTCGGCTCATTAAAGCCGTAAACCGTGTCGAAATACCAGACGGGACTATTTCGTCTATGGACCACCCCAGCTGGGAAGGGTTCCGATAACGAACAGCAGATGCTGTTTACGACCCGTTGAAGAAATTAGTGTTTACTTGAACCCATTGAAGAAAGAATGCAGATGCGAACAGCGGGTAGTGTGAAGGTTCTGATAAGGGGTGAATGTCTCAGAAACCTTCCCACGACATGATGGTGCGTCAGTGGGAGTAGAATGATTGGACAATCGGCATCTCCAGCGCGCCAATATCAGCATGAGAGGAGGAGCTTCGCTACCGTTAAAAAGGGATTCGAGAAGCCAAGAGGAGAGGAGACAAGCTGATCCGGAGGAAGAGACGAGCTGTGAGGAGTGCTGAAATCGAAGAGATACCACGTGATCTCGAGTTTGTTAGAAAGATCTACCGGAAGTAATCCGTAGATCTCTGGAGCTACAGGCAGTAGCCGAATACGCAGACAGCTTGGGAATCCCCGGCATAATTGTCGAACGGACAATCCGTTGTAAATATTTCCTGTATCTAACCTAGATGACGTGTTTTTTGTATAAAGCTGTAAATAAACCCTTTATGTATAACACGCTACCATTCTATTTGGCCGCCCAAGGTCAAGTCTTTACAGCGCGCATATCTCAAGACTACAAGGAAAGGAAGGACGGAGGCGCAATTAAATATATTCGCTGCACGCTTTCGATCGATGTTTGCACGATATTCGCTTTTGTGAAATATGGCTAGAAGAAAATACCTGGACGATTTCAAATATGGAAGAATGATCGGAAAGCTGGAGGATGGGGGCAGTTTATCCAGTGTAGCTGAAGAGTTCGGAATATACTAAAGCGTCGTTTCGCGCGTTTAGAAAGCCTTCCAAATCATAGATACAGTTATTATAGAGGTTTTTGTTGGCCGATGTATCATTCTGCAGGCGAAAACAGCCCGATACCAGTCAGTAAACACCATTGCTTAGGAGTGCAGCAACAGGGCGACAAGTGTAAACTGTGCTCAGATGCTTTCACAAAGGTGACCTATTCGTCTACCGTCGTGAAAGTTGCATCCTTTGAAAGTTGGCCATTGGTGGCACCGTATAGAGTGGTGTAATGGTGTAAGGAGTACAAAAAATAGACAGCTCATCAATAAAATAGTGTTCTCCTTGCGGATGAGAGTCCTTTTAGTGTCACAAATGATTCTCAAACCAGTTGATTTAGAGAAAGGTAAGGACATTGTTTCATCCCGGTAACATCATGGAAAGAAACCGCTACGGTGCTCCTTGAATTGACGTCGGAGAGGCATTATGCTGAACGAGAGGGCTGAGCTATACGTTTTCGACAGAGTCTCTATAACCGGAGAAATCTATTGTAAGGAGTTCATCCATCCTCCATTTGCCTCTTTTCCTGGATGTTGTTGGACCGAATTTCGTTTTTATATACAATGCACGGCCAAACGTGGATTGTTGATTTTCAGTATCTACTGGAAACTGAAAATATCACTCAAATGGATTGGCTAACATTCTCTACAGATTTAAATCCCACAGAACATATTTGGAATGCTTTGGAAAGACGCTTTAAGGCACGATTATATACACCGGGAAACATCCAGCAATTTAAACAGACACTGGTTGAGTAATGAGAATTCTTACTTCAAGAACTATTGGGCAATCTGGTGCTGAGCATGGACATGCAGTGCGAAGCAACCATTGCAGTAAGGAGAGGATATATCCCATACTAAGGAGCACCTGCTTGTTGCTCTTCCAATTGAACAGACAATCGTGTAGTGATACTATTTCTATAAAGTTTTTTTTGCCTGATTCCATACTATATGCATTGTACTCATTTTTGCGCAACTATTCTTTTATTATCGGTTTTACAAAGTGCTGTCTCTCATTCATGAATTTCCTGTCTCTTAGAGGATTTCTTATGGCAGGAGAAAAAAAGGAATCTGTTGCTTAAGTTTTACACACCAGTGTACAAGCTGAATTTGGTAGCTCCAGATACTATGTTTGTGCTAGGAGCCTCTTTTCATTGCGCAAGTAGCTCATTCACCTATCGTATTTTACAATTGAAGTATTTATTAAATCAGTAGGAGTTGTCTCCCTCAAAGTCTCCCGCATACTCTTTGATAGAGGTCTTTCCAGGCAGAAAAAGTCGTCGGTACCTCATTGCACAATCCTCGCATCCGTCGGTGACCGCTCGCCCGTATTTCGCTAACTTTGCCGTTCTGTCGGATTCTAATAAGATTTTTTGAGCTCCCCTTTGAAGGTCACATTTTCATCACGGCGAGCTCCTACGCGAATTAGCGAATATGGTCGTTTAAATGTAATCGCTCCATACTCGCGCCGATATCTGGAAAATCGACTTTTCTAGATGCCGCTATGTGAATATAGTTTAGGAATTTCTCATGAATCACCTGGTGTGTTGTATTTTGGAATTCAACCAGAAACACGTGCTATCATTTCAAGAAATTTGGTAAGTGTAAATTATTTATTATTGTATACTTGTAAATAGCAGTGTTCATTCTTAATACTGATTTTTAAAAAAATCATTTTTGTGAAGATCGTTCGAACTTGTTGATTACTTGAAACATGGAGTTGCACATGATATTATTAGAATTATGTGTAAACGACCATAAAGCTTAATAAATATTTGAGTTAATTATCCATTGTTAATATCTCTATTTCTTTTGAGCGCTGAAATTTTGTTAATTGAATGATCGCTATTTATTTTTTGTGTGTATTTTTTTGCAAATGATTTTATTTCTTGTTAGATTTTTATTTCTCGTGTTCTTAAATTATAGGAGTTTTCTTTCCACTACATTTACAATTTCTTTCTTTCTGTTGCTGGTGTAAGCACACCAAAGCTGGCATCTTTAGCAACCCTTTTCCCCTTTCGTATTGGCAAGAAGACGCTTCCGAAAGGCACGGCACAAGTTCGTGGCTGGCGATTTTTGGAAAAATGCGCCATGTAGGGGGGAGGTTAAACTACGATCATACCGATATTTATTATAAGCTCGGGGGAAAAACATCTTTAAAACTTCGGATTGTGTAGGCATTTTTGAATACTCTTACAGGAATAGTTTTTAATTACGTCATTTTTCATAAAGTAATAGCATACATTTTACGTCCATTAGTTTGAATTGTTTTTATTTTTCTCCATTAACCTAAACCTTATAAAAAATTTGCCGACACAATCCATTATCCCATCAAAAACATTATCATACCTAAGAAGTTCCATAAAATTTTTGCTCGTTAACTACATATCTTCAATTATAACAAATATTTTATATTACTTTTAAAAGGGGTGAAAACTCAATAATTATTATAATTGTTTTCTAGGTTCATCAGAATCTGTTCAAAAAAGGAAAGTGAACCTAAGGAAATATTCCTTACATATAGCAGATGATTCAGGTATATATATATATATATATATTTGAAGGCTTGTTTGTGGGCATTATAATAAATGATGAGATGGCCAGTAGTATGTATTCTGTAACTTATGTATTCTGGTAATAAGGTTACAGATGATGAACGGACATATACATGCTGATAAACGGCACAGGAATTACATAAAACATTGAAAGTAAATTAGCTTCTTATCTTTCGTCTTTTAATCAACAGACGTCTTCTGTTGACACCGTCTTCTCCGGTCACATCGTCTGAACTAACTGCTACAGTCCTTTGGCCGCTAGAGGCGCTTGATTTGGAAGCGCTATCATGGCGGCATCACATTCTCGCCCGTCCTGGTCGCCCCTGGCCCTCCAGACGACACTGAAATTAAAAACAACAAAGAAACAGAAAAATCGAAAATTGACAAAGTTCTGAAAAACAAATGTTTAGGAATTTAGAGTCATCATTCTGCTGGACTACGATGTCGTGTTAATGTTCAGCAACATCAGGGTTTCAGATATTCAGCATGTATGTAGTACAGATGGGTCCTTCGTTATTTCCTTTGGTAACGTCATACGTGTTTCCGCCTTTTGCTTTAGAGATCCGGTAGGGTACCAGATATTTCGGTTTTAGTTTCAAGCCTGGTCCAAACTGTGTTCGCTTGATGGCGACAAAATCTCCAGTTCTATAAGATTGTTTCGACTCTCTTCTTAAGTTGTACGTCTTCTGGTTTTCGTCCTGGATCTTGAAGATTTGTTGCTTGGCGTGTTTTCTCAACTCCTCTCTTTGAGCTTCAAAATGGGCTTGAAATTCGGCTTCGACCATTTCTTTAAGCTTGTCAAGTCCTCCAACATTCATCTTAGTACCAAAAAGTAATTCGAAAAGGGTAGTATCAATGCGTCGTTGATAGGTGGAATTTATAGTCTGTTGCAGTTCGTTAGTGAACTTATACCACTTTGCAGGATCTTCTAGTGATAACTTAGAGAAAACAGAGATGATCGTCTGATTTATGCATTCGACTTGCCTATTTGCTCTCGGCAAACCAGTAGAAATTAAATGATGTTTTATCTTCTCTTTAGCACAATATTCGGCAAACTCATCAGAGCTAAAAGCTGTTCCTCTATCCGAGATTATTTGAGGACTTCCAAACACAGACTTCTGAATTTCTTTGCTATCAGTTCTGCAGATGTTGTACTTTTCGTAGGATATATCCACACAAACTTAGTAATGATTGCTAAACATGCTTATAATTATTATGAGTACTCTGCAACGGTCCTAGGTGATCAATGTGATACGTATGTAACGGCGTGTCTTCTTTATGTAATGGATGTAGCAAACCTTCCTTCTTTCCTCTTTTGTGATTCACAAGAATGCAAGGGACACAATTTGATATGACATTCTCAACTTTCTGTCTCAGTTTGGGAATGAAATAATAATCCCGAAGATACTTCTTTGTATATTTGATTCCAGTGTGACCCTTCTCATGCGGATTCCTTATGATTTCTGTCTGCGTGCTATCGGGTACAACTACCAATTGTTTACCCTCAATAAATTTGTATAGGATTCCATTTCTATCACAATAATCTTCATTGTTAGACACTCTTAACAATTCTTTAATTTCTTTTATTGCATCATCATTGTCTTGCGCTGTCTTCAACCTTAGTAAGATGTTATCAACTGATATACAACATATGTTTATGGGAGATCTACTTAAAGCAGCCACATGAGCCATACGGGTACCGGAACGATGTTCAATAGTGTAATCAAATTCCCGTAGGAGCAAGGCCCAACGAGCTACACGAGTTGACAAATCTTTCTTCTGCATTGTTTTTTCTAGAGCGGAACAGTCAGTAATGATTTTAAATCGAATTCCTAATAAATATACACGAAATTTTTTAATGGTTGTTATGACGGCAAGTGCTTCCAGCTCATAAAAGGCAGTATTTTTACTCAACATCTGTAGTTTTCTTACTCGTGTAATAGGTAGGGTGAAAATGTTGGTCGTTAGAAGATTTTTGCATTAGGATAGCACCATAACCTTCTAAACTGGCATCGGTATGCAGTTCTGTTTCATAACTGGGGTTGTATATTCTTAATACAGGTTTCGCAGCTAACAATGATTTAAGTTGATTAAAAGAGCTTACTTCCTTTTCGCCGAATTGAAATTTACAGTCCTTTTTCAATAGATTACTTAATGGTCTAGCAATAATAGAATAACTTAGAATGAATTTTCGAAAGTAACCTTTAAGTCCTAGAAAACTTTGAACTTGTTTTAAATTGATTGGCTCTGGAAAATTAAGTAAGTTTTTAGGGTAGAAGGGAAAATTTTACCTTTTTCAACGACATGGCCTAAAAATTCAATTCGTTTCTTCAAGAAATGGGATTTCTTAAAGTTAATTTCTATTCCATATTCACTGGCAATACTTAGAACTCGTTTGAAGCATTCGATACCCTCTTCGTATGAGGAAGACAAAACTATGATGTCATCCATATAGGGCAGCATAATACCATCACTGATCAAATGTCGAAAAATAGTGTTAATGTATCTCTGAAACACAGCTGGGAAATTGCAAAGTCCAAAGGGAATCTTAAGAAATTGATATTGACCTTCCCTTGTGACGAATGATGTAAACTTTCTACTATCTTTATTAACATCAACATGAAAGAAAGCATTTTTGAGATCGATAGTACTAAAGATGCGTGATCCTTGCAATCTGTCTAAAATATCTTCGATTAAAGGAAGGGGAAATCTGTCCTTCACAATTTCTTTGTTTAATCTTCTATAATCGATACAAATGCGGGAAGTTCCATCCTTTTTTCTAACAATTACGACTGGGCTACTGTACTCTGAAGAACTAGGTTCAACAATTCCGTTTTCTAACCATTCATCTACCTGAGCACGGACAATTTCTTTTTCTGAAAACGATAATCTAAGAGGCTGATGAAATATAGGTTGATTACTTTTTACCAAAATATTTAGTTCAACATTTGTCGTTTTAGTTTTATGCGGTTTATAATTTGAAACTAATTGTACTATTTTTATCTTTAATAAAGTTGGGAACGTCAGGTTCAATAATCAATTCAAATTCGTTAGAGTTTACATCAATTGATAGGACGGATAATGTATCACTTTCTTCTACACACTGAAATTTATTTTTAATCGTAATTCCGTCTTCATTTATTAGTGTTTTACCTTGCATTAGTACATTAAGTCCAACAATAACACCGTAAGATATAACATCATTTTCAACAACACATACATCAGCATTACACTTAAAATCATCAATTTGAATGTTTTCTTTAAAATAACTTAATGTATTTACTTTGCATTTACCAAATCTACTTAAAGTAGAGTTTAATGGATACAATGTTTCTATGTTTAATTTATCAAGCACTGATTTACGAAGCAATGTCGCTTGGCTTCCTGTATCAATAAGTGGGTTAGCATTAACATTATTAATCGTTACCTTATTGCTAAGTTTTGGTTTGAAGTTAACATTTAACTTTGCAACTTCTAGTTTCGGATTTGCTTTTGTTTATTCTGCAGCTTTATGACCAAATCCTCCGCACCGAAAACATTTTAAACCCTTGTCCTTATGAACACAAAATCTTGATAAATGTGTTGGATCCCCACAGTTATAACATACTTTATTCTTACGATTTTCAAAATCATTATGCTTCATTCTTTCAGAACCATCATTAAATTTTTACTTTGTTTTCGTTTCTACCATGAAATCGCTCATTATACTCATTCTTTGGTTTTATACTATCCGAAGAAGTAAATCTATAATTAGAATCATATTTTGCTTTTATTTTATCGAAAACAATGGTACTTTTACTTTTAAAAGAATCACTCTTTATTATTTCATAAACCTTAAGCCTTTCTTTAAATTCCGATAAACTTTTACAACCATATAAAACCGTTTTGTTTTCATGCCTATCATTAATACATTTAATTACTTAATGCATTAAAGCAGAATCTTCAATTTTACCCGAACTGCTAATTTCTTTCATTTTCAAAAAGTATCCTAAAGCAGAATCAGAATTCCTCATTTTCCTTTTACTTAACATCTCATACAAATTAGCTGAATTTATCTCAAAAGAAAATTCATCAAGCAAGGCTGGGTTTAGTTTCCACGAATTTAAATCTGGTTCTGTAAGAACAAACAATTCCGCCGTTCCTCCGAGAGAACGCTTAGCAAAAACAAATTTTTGTAACTCCGACAAAACAAACAATTCAGAAATATCTTCAAAATTATTTACTCACACAGTTACATTTTCATGTGGTTCTGCTCTAAATTTGTTTATTGTATTTTCAATGTCAGCATAATTTATAACCGAGTTAAAAATAACAGGATTTCTATCAATGTTACTACCACTTCTACTAGAATTACTAATACATTCAACATCATAACTCTTTTTTACATTACTTGGAGCAGATGTATAATTTCTTATATCAGCATATTGCATGGAGGAATCGTTTGTTTCTTCATTTCCTGATTCGAGCTGAATATTATTATTTTTATTCAATGAATTAGCATCCGTCAAATTTCGATCGCTGTCTGACTCATCAGACGAAGCTTCGTTAGAACATTGTTTTGCAAGAGCATCAAGTTCACAGAGTAGAGAAAAAATTCTTTTTGAAATCTCTTCTTTCGAACCATCAAATGAGATATTGAGCAAATTACAAAATGTAATCAGTTCATTCAAAGAAAATGTATCGTTAATATTTTCTAGCTTCTTATTAAATTCTTCGCTGTCTATCTTTAATACAAATCCGCTGAAATCCCTCAATCGCTTTCGATTTCCTCGGTCGCCGTCAGTTCCAAACAGCAATTTATGGAATATTTTTATTTTTTCTGCGCGGCATTTCTTCAATGCAATGTTTACTACTTTAATGTCATTCAAAATCATTTTGAACAAAATAAAGAAATCAGTAAATATCCCTTTTTCTTTTAAAGAAGTTCGACATTCGTCTGAGATCCGTCTGATCTTGTACAACACTTTAATCTAATACTAGTTCACGGTCACTGTCCATTATTAGGAAATCACTATCACAATTATCCACTTTTTTTGTATCCTTATCCCACTTCTGAAATTTATGTGGGGGCTTGTTTGTGGGCATTATAATAAATGATGAGATGGCCAGTAGATTATAAACTTATGCATTCTGGCAATGAGGTTATAGATGATGAACGGACATATACGTTATGATAAATGCCACAGGAATGACATAAAACATTGAAAGTAAATTAGCTTCTTCTTTCGTCTTTTGATCAACAGACGTCTTCTGTTGACACCGTCTTCTCCGGTAGAATCGTCTGAACCACAGAGAAGGATGATATTCTCTATGGTCTGAACTAATTGGTACTTCTTTGGCCGCTAGAAGCGCTGGTTTTGGTGCGCTATCATGGCAGCACTATATATATATATATATATATATATATATATA
>JAOUZG010021225.1:378651-425199 GCA_026289955.1 Argiope argentata
TATATATATATATATATATATATATATATATATATATATATATACACTGAAGTGACAAAAGTAATGGGATGACTTAATATCGTGTCGGTCCTCCTTTTGCCCGGCGAAGGGCAACAACTCGACATGTCATGGAGTCCACAAGTCGTTGGAAGTTCTCTACAGGAATTTTGAGCTATGCTGTCTGTATAGACGTCCATAATTGTAAAAGTGTGGATGGTGCAGGAGTTTGGGAACGAACGGACCTTCCGATGATGTCCATAAATGCTCGATGGGATTCATATCGGGCGATCTAGGTGGCCAGATCATGCGCTGGAATTGTCAGGAATGTTCTTCAAACCAATCGTAAACAGTTCTGGCTCGGTGACAGGGCGCATTGTCATCCATAAAAATCCCATCGGTGTGGGTACGTGAAGTCCATGAAGCAGCTGAACATAACCATTTCCAGTCAATGATCGGTTCAGTTGCACAAGAGGACCGAGTCCATGCCATGTAAAAACAGCCCACGCTATTATGCAGCCACCACCAGCTTGAACAGTGCCTTGCTGACAGTTTGGGTCCATGGCTTCGTGGGGTCTGCGCCACATTCGAACTCTACTATCAGCTCGTAACAACTGAAATCGTGACTCATCTGACCACGCCACGGTTTTCCACTGGTCTAGGGACCAGTCGATATGCTCACGAGCCCAGGAGAGTCGCTGCAGGCGATGTCGTGCTGTTAGTAAAGGCACTCGAGTCGGTCTTCTGCTGTCATAGCCCAAGGAAGACAAATTTCGCCGTACCGTCCTATCGGATACGTCCCTCGTACGTCCCACATTGATTCCTGCGGTTATTTGACGAAGTGTTGCGTGTCTGTTAACATTGACCATTCTACACAGACGTCGGTGGTCTCGGTCGTTAAGTGCAGGTGGTCGCCCACTGCGCTGTCCATGATGGGATGGGATGCCTGAAATTTCATATTCTCGCCACACTCTTGATACTGTGGATTTCAGAATGTTGAATTCACTAACGATATCCGCAATGGAATGACCCATGCGTCTAGCTCCAACTAACATTCCACGTTCAAAGTCAGTTAATTCTCGTCATGCTACCCTAAATCACGAAAAACCTGTTCACATGAATAACTTGAACACAAATGAAAGCTCTGGAAAACGAACTGCGTATTTATGCTTTTTCAGACGTTGTCCGACGTTGTCCGACGACAGACGTTGTCCGAAAATTTCAAACCTTCTTGAATAAGTTATAACAATCTGGTTCGTATTTGATGAAAAATTGTATGAAAATTTTATTACAATACCTGACGTCATCACGTGTACTGTTCCCACAATCAAATCTATCGATTGCTTGTGAGTATGCGTATACTCTGAGCTAAGTTCAATATATAGAAACTTAAGCTGAACTGAAACTGAACTGTTTCTATTCAACTTTGTTCAATAGAAACTTAAACTTGGGTTAATTAAAGGGAAAAAGAAGATGAAATTCGATACATTGTTATTAAAAGGTATATTTTTTTTTGTACAAAAAATAAATTTATTTTAATGCCATTTCATGCTTTGATTATTTTTGGTTAATCCTTGCGGGGTATAAACAAATAAATTTATGGTTTTCCAACCCTCGAACGCGCAACATGTAATTGGCCGTGCGAAAAGCAAGGATTTTCTAAATCTAAGTCACAAATTGTCATCGTTTGACCTTGTGACTTATTAATAGTCATAGCAAATGCCAAGCGAATTGGAAATTGCAAACGTTTGAATGGAATAGGTGAGTCTGAAGGAATCATTGGGTCCGTGGTAAAAGTACAACTTCATCTTGAAATTTGCCGTTCAAAATAGTATCCTCAAGAATGATTTTTCTCATGATCTCTCTCATGATTTTTTTATGACTAATCGCGTGCCTTTACATAATTTTGGTGCATTCAGATTTCGAAGCAAAATGATAGGTGAGCCAATCTTCAATCTCAATTTATGTGGTAAAGTTTTACAAATTAGCTCTGCATTCAAAAGACATAAATTAAAACATGTTTGCTTTAAAGCTTATTAATTGAGTTAATAATGTATACATTATAAATGCATGTTATCATGAAATAGCAGGGTCGAAAGAAATCAACTTGAAGGTTTTGACAAAGATAATCCTAATACTCCTTTCTTATACTTTGATTGATGTCAAATGTTTGACAGTTATAGGAGTTTGTTTTAAATTTTTAAGCAAATGCGTGAATTTTCTACACCAGTTTGGGTAACAAAAATTGGTTATAAATTTTTACTTCCTTTATTTGTTTTAGTTTAATTCAAAAGTACTTCAAAATGAATCCGAAAAAAATCGATTAATTAACAATGTTTAATTTTAAATGCATCAAACACTAAAAAAATAAAAATTGTTTAAAACATATATCCTTTCAGGAATAAAATAAACACATTGAGGCCACATTGAACGATAAAAATGTAAAAAATCGATGAAATTTGCGATATCTTTATTTTGATATTTGATGTATATTTAAAGTGTAAGCTATCGTTTGGAAGAAAATTATTTTGATATATTAATTCGTCTGCTCAGTATCAGGATGCCACACCCACTTGTTTCCATTTTGACTGCTGCAGTAAAAACAGTTTCGTTTTCCTCCAAACACTGCTAGTGAGCATTATTAGTAATTCTGATTTAAAGCTGTTGTTTTTGCTTTGGCAGATGTTAAAAACTTCTACCTTTTCTTTTTTTTTTTGTTGCTTGTTTTGGTTTGTTCATTCATTCGTCATACATTTCATATTCGAATGGCTCGTTTCAGTTCCTTAGAAATTAGATACAAAAACCGTTCTATTCAGGGTTAAAATGGAATTTTTTTTCTAAATTTTGTTTAAAATTAGTTTTTACTACCGAAAGCCTAAAGGATGTCCAAATAAAAGCAGACAAAGTCTGAAAATGTTAAGATATGATGGACAAAGAAATCCTTTGATTCATAACCAAGCAATTCTAATGACGTTTTGGAAGCTTCTACCAACTGCAATAAACCTGAAATAGTGAATTCATCATCTTAAAATTGTATATAATAGTTACATTGTTCTGTGCAATCACTTTAGTATTCTTTTTTGAAAAATATTCTTTGTCATGATTGTCAGAAAAAATTTCTTCAAATCATTTCAAGCAATTTTTTTTTTCATCAAAAGTGTATCTATTATGTGCTAAATATGGTAAAGAATTTTGTTCTGTATTTACTGGTGAAAGGGAACTTACATAAAAAAAAAAAAACTTTGAAGTGAACAACAAAGTTGTAGAGGCCTTCTTGTCTCCACGAAGAAAATGTATCAAAATTTAATTGTTGCTTCATTATAACTCAGAAGAAGAAAAAAAGTTCATTACATAAAATAAATTGTATCTTATAAGCATGTATTATATTGTAATCATATAATAACAATGAAATGAAAAAAATTCAAAAAAATCAGCACATGTCAAAATAGAAGAAAAACATGTGCTCATAATTTATGAAACAGGTGTATTTTGATTTGCTTCAATTTTTTTATTATATTTGTTTATGGCTGTAAATATAGTTTAAAAATGTTATATGAATATAAATTAATCTTTGTGGCTAATGAAAGGTTATTAAGCAAGTCTAATTTTTATTTGAACCTTTTTTTTTTTTTTGATGTTGATGGTGAAAAAAAGGAGTTGGTTTGGTTTCACCTATAGTATTTCCTTTATATTCTTTGAGAACTCTTACAAAAATATTTTAAATTTATAGATCTATATATTTCATAAAATAAACAATTCTTTTAATAAAAATGAATATTTAATAAAGTTAAATTATTTTAATTATGTGGTGGGTCTGTAAATGTACATTTAAATGTATTTTTAGCTTTTTCTCAAAATGAAATTTTGTGATACTCTTCACATTTTCAAATACTCCATGCACATTCTATTTTTAGTTACAACTCTGAAACTTTTCTCTTATGCTTTATGAACATATAATAATATAATTTGCATTTATAGATGAATTATGTATCTTATAATTTTTTTATTGAAGACCTCAAATAATATTATTGCATTGATTTTTTAACATTTTCCAAAAAAAGTCAATAATATCAAGTTTTTAAGGGAAAATCATATTTTGAATTAATTTAAGCATGCAAAATATCATGAAAATTTCATGATATTTGCAATGATATCATGATATTTAGTAATATTTGTGCCTATTACTAAAGATTTACAAATTGGCCGTTGGGTCCGGATTTGAATAAATACTCTGCATGAATTAAACAATTTTGCTTTCATGAAGTTGATTTATAAAATTAAGAATATAGATACTGTGAAATAGAAAACTATATTTATTTATTTCATTTCAAAGAATCGTGTGCTGAAAATTACATTTTTCTGGATTTAATTTGCAGCAAAAATTTTAAAAGAATATAAACAGAATCTTGAAAACATGTTAAGCCGAACATTGTTAACATGGGAAAAAACCCGAAGCCTTATTTGATTGGCAATTACTTATTACTACGACTTAAAATAACTTTTAAAAAAGATGTACTTAAAAGTATATAACTAACAGAAATACTGTTTAATTACAAAAACAACACAACTAACCTTTTAACAGCGTGTATCCGAAGTAAAACAAAACAGCAAACCACTACGACTAAGAGCATATTTTCCGAGGCGCCTAGCCCCACCAGGGGCTTATCCTCACTAGCCTCTAGGGACTGCACCAAAAATTTGCTCTTTGGGAAAAACATAGGGATTATCTGATGTTTAGGGGAAAACATAGGAATTTTTCAGTCCACGTGATTTCTCCCTCAGATGCTTGAACTGAATTGCTCATTCTGTTTGCTCATAAAAGATTCGAATCGAAATGTGTCGTCAGAATTGTAGATGCCGCTGAATTTAAAATAGTATTATTGAACTAAAAAATACGACGCTCTTTTATATAGAAGTAAGGATATTATAAGAAAAGTAAGATGCAGCAAAAAATTATTGTTAAATAAAGGATACACTTTAGATTTCTCCTCCGTGTCAACAAAATCATTGATTTAATTTTTATTACTTAATTAAATGATTTGATTAATTTGAAAGTAGCTCAGTTTACTTGCAAACGTATCTCGGAATAACAAACGTAATGTCATTATTTGTTTAGGTAGAGTTTGTGTGACAATAGACATATATATATATATAGTTTTACACTATCAAATAGTAACTATCGCTACTAACTTAATCTTGAAATTATTTAGAGAATTATTTATTATTTTAGAGAAAATTATGATTTGATCAATTTACTATCATATATAATTCAGTGCCAGGTTGCATTTTAAAGGAATATTTTCAAATATATATAGTTAGGTAATTGGTGCTTTTAAGTATTATAGAGCTGAAAATGTAATTATAAAAAATATGAATGTATATGAGTAATACTTCGATCTCATAAATGAAAAATTATATATTAAAGTGTATACATTCCAGTTTCATAATTGAAGTGGGTTTTATTAATTATTATTGAAATGGCATTTAAATTACTGAAGTTATTCGTGTTATTATTTTGTAGAAAAACAGTAAAATAGTATTACAGTTTTGAGTACATGCATATTTAGCCTTGATATCTGTGTCATTAAAATGTTTATTTCATTTGTCTACATAAATGCTACATTAGTGTTAAATCAGTTATTATTAAACTTATTCTTATGAAGAGTTGCTTATACTACTATGAGTATTTTAGCAGCTGGTCCTTTTTTCTATTTAATTTCTTTTTTTAAAATAAATTAGTTAAAATGAGAGCCTTATTTATAACTCAATAAGAACAAAAGATAATAATTACATTGTAATCTAAATATGCACTTAATTTAACTATTGGAATTGCTAAATATATAATAGCTTATTGAAAATGTTGAATATGCCTTTATTTTTTAAAAAATTGAGAAAAATAACAATTTGAAGCATTATTCATAATTTTAAAAAAATTTACTTAAAAAAATTTATTTTTTAAAAACTTTTTCTTCAATAATGTTATATTAAGCTTGCTTTTGTCAGCTCTATGTTTTCCGATGTGTTTTTTTTTTCTTGTTTATTGAAATGTTAATGTTTAATATTTTTATTTGCTGATAGCATGTATAAATCATAGGATCTTATGATGATGTTTTAAAACTCTAAAATATTAAGATACAATTAGAATTTTACCATTGTAAAATAAAGTACATCTAAATAATCAGTGTTAGTAGAAGATAAAATATCAAAGTCCAAAGCTGTGAGTTTGTTCATCAAAGTTTCAAATAGAAATATGGTCTCTAAAAAAATTATATAATAACTTTATGTTCATGCTTAATGTCCGTGACAAAATATTTTTAAGTATCTGATTATTATAGAAGTTAAAGTTATGGCACTTTTAATAATCTTACATCTTTATCACATATCTTATCCCTCAAAATATGAACATGAATCGTAATACGAAAATGGCCTAGTAATCATATATATATAATTTAAAAAATTTACTGTAACTTTAAAAATTCCTATTTGCAGTCTTTAACAGATTAATTTTAAGAAAAACTGCATGGCATCAGAAATATATAGAAATTTTTTTAGGGCTGTGAAATTGCATAAGAAACAAGTTTTAGAATTTTAAGTTGCTGTATGTGTAGCTTTATTGATTGATATCAATTTTTTCCATTATTACAGTACTGGTACTTAACCATATGTAATAAATTAATTTGATTCTTTTCACTTTTTAAGTAAAATTTAGCCAAAATGAAAGGCTAAAACTTTAGAAGTATCTCACAGACAGGCTTATGAAATTACTTCCATGTTTAGAAATACACGAGTAATTATTTTTGCTTATGACATGAAATATGTTTTATGTCTGATCCAGAATTACTGACATTCACTTTGTATCATTTTGAAATGAATCAATGTAGTCAAAACATATTCCTTGAGATAAGGATGATGATAATAAGTTCCCACATGCAAGTAAGGCAGTATTGATATTACTTTGGTCTTCAGTTTGTTTTTTAATGACATTTTTGAAATAGATTAACATATCTGATAAAAATATTTTTTTTCCACTCCCACATAAACTCAGACCATATTTATTTTGTTCAAGATAGCAATGGAGTTAAATATATTTGCTATAAAAAGGGAGGAGTTCATAAAATAAATAATATTTTAAAATATAATAATAAGAGGAAGATTTTAATTTTGAAATTTTAAACAAATTCTTAAATCCTTGTGTTATGAATCTTTTTAATTAAATAATTGTTGACTTGATGATACTTCAAATTATTTAATATGAAGAATATGAAGTAATGGAAATATAAATTATGTTAACATATAAAAATAATTATGACTAAGCATGCCAAATATTAATATAAGTTGAAAATTACAAATTCATATATATAAAAATTTATTCAGTAGACGGATTATAAGAAAGGGTTACAGTAACTCTGTTTCTAAATACTAAAATTGAATCACTTTAAAAATCTAAATAATTTCACTAATTTACAATATTTGTGTCATACGAAGATGCTTATTTCAAGAAATTACTGCATTTGTGACTAATTTACTCACCCAAGAAGTTTGATAATCTCATGGAAAATGATACAATCTAAAAGCTCTACATTTTTCCATTGAATTTGTCATTATTTATTTCACCTAGATTCTATATTAGGGATATGTAACTTATCTTTTTTTATAATTTCATTGCACCAGAGTAGCTGTTAAATGAATTTAATCAATCACACACAAAAAATATAGGAAGGCAAATTTTAATACACACTCATTACACACACAAATAAGTTTTCCTTACATATGATGAAAATTGTTTAACAATCATTAGTAACTTTTTTAAAGAAATAAAGTAAGATTTATCTTTAAAATTTTTTCAGATATAATGAAATATATCAGATATTTTATCACATATATTTTTTTCTTTCTGAACTGAAGATAATCTTTTGTCCAGCTTTTACATCATTTGTCAATGAAAAGTTTTATTTTTTAAATTATAGAAATAGTTGTGCATTAGATTTATTATCAACATATGTAAAAATATATGGATAAAATATTTCATGTTAACAATGTATAACTTTTTATATGTAACTTACATGCTTAATAGTCTGAAAAAAAAAAACTTTTATAATTTTGATATCGTGTATAGCTTGCAATTCTTAAATCCATATTAAACCTTATTTCACAAAATAATTACATTCGCAAGTGATTGAAAGGTAATACTTTTTTTATATACACACTATAATTGCATTAATTAATAAATGAAAGTATTTAAAATTGCTAATAATAAATTAAAAAGGCTTGTGATGCTGAATTTTATGCATTAACAAAACATAAACATTAATACACAATAATAACGTATTTCAAATTAATCAAATGCATATTTAAATCATACAATAATATTTAAAATGAATTGAAAATACGTTCAAAACAACCTTTGAGCTGTTAAAAAATATCGGACCCAACCTTGATAACAATAAATAAATAAGTCTTTTGATACTGGATTTTATGGATATACAAAATATAAATACTAACACGTTTTAAATTAATCAAATACATATTTAAAAATTATTGAAAATGAGTTGAAAATAATCTTTTAGCTGTTAATAAACACCGGCACAACCAAACCGCTCTTTAGGGATAGGCTTAATGAGGTACTAATCTGAAGATTTTCCTTCGTAACTTTTCCCCCTTTTTTCCCTCGGAGAGAGAATAAAGAGAGTTCGTGGGATTCTAGTCAAGACGGTGCTTAAATTTATAATTAAATCCTGGATAATTTCTTAAAGTGATCCGATTAGCTTTCAATGAATATAAAAGCCCATGGTAGCAATAATAGTTGTAATTTTTTTAAAAAACTCAAACTATCTTGGAATTTGTAGATATGTAAATTACGAAGCCAATGCAATAAAATTCCATTGCTTTAATAAATTGCAATTATATTGATGCATTATTGAATTTATTGGAATTGAATCACTTTTGCTTCTAATTTAATTTTTTGAGTGCTTAATACAATGAATATAATAAGGATTGTAAAATGAGACAAGTTGCACATTTATCGAATTTAAAAATACTTTTCTAGCCATTTTTTCTTTTGAATGTCTTTTTCATTTCTAATGGTATCAATCTTATTGTCAGTTATTGTAAATATTTATCGTACCATTCAACTAATTGTAATGTTTTCATCAAAATCAATAACAATGAAATGTGAAAAATAATAAAACTTTTTAATTATTCTTATTAACAGTTTTGTAATTATTTTTGTAGTAATAATGACTAGTTAGTAGTAGTTTTTGTAGTAATAATGGCAATTGTTTCTAATTTATCAAAATTAGTAACAATAAATTCTGTAAAATAATGAAACTTTTTAATTTTTCTTAGTAACAGTTTTGTAATTATTTTTGTAGTAATAATGACAAGAAAAAAAAATGCTGATTTTGTGTTTGTATTTTATAAATTATTATAAATTTAACTAATCAATATTAAATTTAAAACAAAAATATATTGAAAAGAAAAATGATTTGTGGTTGTGCATTCAATTAAGCTTAAAAGGTGCATACCATCATCGATAGTGCTGAAATTTTAAAATCATTTTTAAGTGCCTTAAAAGTGCTTATTTTTCTAGAAAAGAGCAAATAAAACAAAAGTTGATAAATAAAACCAAAGAGGGGGGCCAATACATTTAAAATAAAATTAAATAACTTTTGAAATCAAATGATTTTTGTCTATATGAAAACTGATATTTGTTGGATCCATCTCGACAAATTTTTTGGTTTTGTGTACATAAAAATAAAAACTACTGTGTCTAGATGTGCAGTGCAAATAATTAAAGTTAGGAATTTGAAATATGGCAAGAAATTGATTCTAGGACATAAAAAATTTACTAAGAACATATTTTTTTGGATTTTAATTAAAAATAAAAACAATATTTAAAAACATTACCACCATATCATTGATTAAGAAGTATTTTTCACTCTTTTAAATTTGATTGAATGTTTATTCCCTCCTATTTATTTTTTTAAATTAATTTTTGAGAAAGTATATTTAACTCAATTTGTATTTATCATTCTTTTAATTAATTTTTATTTTCCCAAAGAAGTTCAAAATTATAAAACAATTAATTGAATAGGATTCTTCATTTGATAAATTCTAAGGCATTACACTATTTCGACTCGCTCATTTCTAAAATTGCTCTTTAAAAAAATTTGTTAAATGTTTTGTTTTCATTTTATTTGGAACTACAGAGCTTGTTTTTTTTAAAAAAAATCTTTGTGGATTTATTACCAGTATTTGTGATAAATAGGAATCATTAAATAATTTTCATTCAATAATAATAATCAAAAAATAATTTTCCAAAATATGTTATTGCATTTTCCTTAGTTTTTTTCAAAGCTAAAGTATTAAAACTTCATTTATCTTTACATGGATATTAAAAAACAGGTTTGTCATAAAATTTCAAATTGCCAAGCATTTAAATAAAATAATAACCTCCACATTACATCAGGAATGAGAAGCAATAAAACACTTGTTTTTTAATCTGACCATTTCCAAGTGTGTGGTTATTCTATGCATCTTTCTCAATGCAAATGTATAATCAGAAATATCATTCTAAATTAACTGTTAATTTGTTAAATTTAAAGAAAAAATGTGGAAAAAGAAGCCTGAATTTTATTGTCTATCATCTATTAAAAAATAATTTTTGAGAATGTATATTGGACTCAATTTGTATTTATCATTCCTTTAAATAATTTTTATTTCCCCACACCAGTTCAAAATTATAAAACAATTCCATTCCAAAACTATTTCTAATGGTATCTATAGTAGTTTTTTGCTAATGATAAAAATATGATCTTTTTATATTTTTGTTAAAACCAAATATGTTTTATATTTCTTCACTATTTAGTCTCACTCATTTCTAAAATTGCTCTTTAAAAAAATGTTAAATGTTTTGTTTTCATTTTATTTGAAACTACAGAGCTGTTTTTTAAAAAAATCTTTGTGCATTTATTACCAGTATTTGCAAAAAATAGGAATCATTAAATAATTTTTATTCAATAATAATAATCAAAAATAATTTTCCAAACTATGTTATTGCATTTTTCTTAGTTTTTTCAAAGCTAAAGTATTAAAACCTCATTTTTTAACATAGATAATTACAAACAGGTTTTTCTTAAATTTTTAAATTGCCAAAAAAAAGAAAAGAATATTATTTAAAAAAAAAACCCTCTACATTACATCAGGAATGAGAAGCAATAAAACATTTGTTTTTTAGTGTGCCCATTTCCAAATGTGTGGCCATTCTACGCATCTTTCTCAATGCAAATGTAGCATCAGAAATATCATTCTAAATTAACTGTTAGTTTGTTAAATTTAAAAGAAAAAAATATGGAAAAAGAAGCCTTCATTTTACTGTCTATCATACAAAAGGTGATTTCGTTTTTTGCTAATGATAAAAGTATGATCATTTTTATATTTTTGTCAAAACCAAATAGTATGTTTTATATTTCTGCAACATTGTAGGAACATCTAAGTATTAAAATTTAAAATCACTATTATATTTTTAACTCTAACATTGAGTTAAAATTTTTTAATTATATAGAAGCTGTTAACAAACTATTTAAGGAATTACTATAATCAAAAGATTATATTATTATTTGAATAAATAAAGACTGAATATGGTCAAATATATTTCACATAAAGAAAACAATTCACATCAGAATTAATATTTTTTTTTATTTACTTAAAAATATCCTGTTGAATATCTGAAAATTCCATCACTATCCTTCTAGATAACTATACCCCATACGGTAGTGCCAGTTTTTTTAAAGTGGGGGCAATAAGTTGTTCCACAGAATGGTGAAAAGATACCGTAGTTTTACTTCGCTTTTTTCATTCAGTCGAAACTATTTTTAGTATTTAGCAATATGTAACATTAAATGCATGCTTTTTCAATATTATTGTAGCGCCAACCGATGCCTTTCTTGGCACACTACGTCACAGAAAAGTTTCACATGATTGGTTGAATTTCGTTTGTAAACAATATTTCCGTCACTGTCGTGGACATTTTCAAGCAGGTTAGAAAAAGTTGACGATGACGGAAAACTTGCTTGACCGGTTGCCAAAGGGCACAAATCGACAACTATCGACGAAAGTTTCGCCGTGTGATAGGGCCTTAAACTAACGAAAAAGAAGCTTAAAATGTTTGATTGACAAGCCGAATAACACCCAACAAGAAAAGATTCCCGGTCCCCAGGAGATACTGCTGTGTGGGAGAGTTGCATTCAGAAGGTCATTTGACCCAACAAATCACCCCCAATAAAATTTCCTTTCTCATTGTAGAGGTCTTGGGACATCACGAGAAAGGGGGTCGTGAACCCCTAAAACTTGTTTGGAAAAGTTACTCTTTGAACTAGATATTTTAGATTTTCTCTGCTTGCACAGAAAATCGTACGGAGGGCAGCGGGAATGTTAGACGGAATCTTAGAGCAAAATATTCTTCACTGATTAATTTTTGAAACACTTTGATTTCAAGGCATTTAATCACTTTTCAATATTCTGTTAATATTAGAGAAACCTATAATTAAGAAAGAGTAATTTAATATTAATAGAATTTTGTTTGACAAGACTTTATTTTTAATAATAATTACGTTTATTAATTTTTCAATCCAAGAGGATCGGCAAAATCTACGTGTCTATGAAAATGTAAGACTTCGGACTCATCTCCAATGAATGGGTTCAATTCTTTATCTCAATAGTTTTAGTACTAACAGCGAATTTTAATAAAATGTTACTTTAAAAAATTTTTTATAAATAAATTATTTACTTTTAAAATATTAAATAGACTTAAATGAGAAAGGAAACGGACAAAATTAAGTTGAATTTTTAAACTTTTGCAACATTGCCAAGTGATTCTGTGCAGCTGGGATGTTCCTAAATTCTACCTGATTTTCGCAAGAGGGAGACAATCCTAAATATTAATTAAATGGCTCCTTTTTACCATATTTAAAAGAAAAGATAAATATAGTTTTTTGGAAAAATGACCGGATGAATTCTATTCCTCAGCTTTTCTAAACGTGGAATATAACCAACTTAATTCAATGTACATAAATTGGAATAGAAAATAATGAGTTAAATTGTAAAATGCACGTATTAGATTGAATGTCTCTTGGTTTTGGAAATATTTAAACCATTAATTGTGTGATTATTTTTAAATGTATTTTGTTTTAATTATTTATTGGATTTTGAAAGTACAACCCTTCATCTGCTTAGCCAAGATTCTATATTTTGTATCAGAGTCTGGAATATTTCGGACTGAAAATTCATCTAAGATTCGTAATATTTTTTACTTATAAATAAAAATAATAATATGGAAATAAAAAATAGGAGTTAGAAATTTTTTTAAATAATGAATCTAATTTCTAAAGAATTTGTTTCAATACAATATGGCTAATATGGTCACTTAACATTTAACACAAAACAGAGTAAATTGACTGCAAAGCTTTCTCTCTCTGACATTCATCATGAGTCAAGAATGTTCCGCATTTCTGAAAGCTTATCAGCAATTTTGTTTATTTGTATGCAACTAGTTTTTAAAAAAGTACGAGACTCAATTAAATAATTTGGTAGGAATATTGTTTCTTCCGAAATAGAAATTATGATTACTCTTATATCACCAGGAATTGATAAACAAGTAGTTGCAAATTATATTATTACACAAATGCTTAAACATTAAAAAGCATTTTTTTTCCTTGTTATATAAGAAAACGTTTTCATAAAAGCAGTGACTAACTTAGTTTTAGTTAATTTTATAATTCAGATTTATTGCTAAATTTTAATTAGCTTGTTCTTGATTGTTTACTCACAAGAGTATATTTAACTTCAAATTCTATGTGACATTTAACATTTACTACTGTTCTAAAAATCGTATACCATTCAGCATTTTGTGTAATGCATCTCTTTTAATTTTCAATATTCTCAACTGAAATGGGAACTTGAAAAACGAAAGTGTTTAAACTTCAACTGATACAAAAACTTTCTCATTCAGTATTATTTATACGCAGTACAGATAATATTCTAATCTAATATTAATTAATTTTACTAACATTGAACATTATACCTCCAATAATTTATTACATTAAAGAATAATAAGATTTTATAAAATTTACAACGCTATAACTTAACGAAACTATAACAGCACAAAATTGATTTTTGCATCACGATTTTAAAAAAACCTATCTTTTTAATGATACCAGTTTTCTTGAGACATCAATATTTTAAAGAAAAAAAATTTGATTTCCCATCAACTAAATCATTTACTAAAACTTAATAATTTATGAATTTTTAATATCGTTCTTCTGCAAAAGTTGACGATTTTAGACCACTTCATAGTCGATCTCAAAGAAGATACGCTTTGATAATAATATTGATTGATCTAATACGCATAAAATATTGATTCATCTAATATTGATATGTAAAAACTAACAGATTTGATAGCAGAAGACAGAAAGTTTATTAATTTATTTGAAACTCGAAGTATGAAGAGTATTTTTCGGAATATGATTCCAAAAGGACTGTGTAAAATGTAAACTTCATAATTTTTTATAAGAACATTTATTGACTGAAGTCATATAAAATATTTATATTTGCATCATTTAAATGTTTTGAAAGTAAAATTAAAAATTGAATTTTACGAAGAATCCGAGAAATTTCTGTTGAATAATTCTTTAAGATATCATTAAAATAACAAAAGATTAAAATGAAATCTGCTATGCATATTTCAATGTATCGTGTCAGAACATAATTTCTTGAATGGCCAAGCACCACGTCCTCGTGCAATTTAAATTATATTTTTATTCATTTTAATGGTTTCATCGAATGAGTCAATTTAGTAATGCAAACGATCCAAAAAACTTTTTCTCGCATTTATTGTTTTAAAAAATATCACATTTCCTATTCATTTCCTTTCATATAATCACATGCTCAAAATAACATTATTCTAGGTTTTATTAACTGTAGTCATTAATTTACTTTTATAAATCAGAGCTTTTGTAAATGCTGTGGCAACTCATTATTCAAAGCTGATTTTTCGAAATGCTCGTGCAGATAATAAAATTTAAAATGTTTATTTTTTACCTATGGATTTTTGTTGACACCAGAAAACCTCATTCCCAAAACATGTTCTGACATGATAATAATTATTCTGCAATGTATATACAGTTTGAATACTGAACAACTCTACTTTCAATTTTCATATTTAAAAAAAAAGATGTACTTAGTTTCAAGAAAAAACTTTTATATTAATTACAGTTTAACATTTCCACTCTAATTTATCGTGTACATTTTATGCACTCTGACAGAAAATTAGTAAGAGATAAGTAATATAATGAACAGAACTATTTAATACTGAACTATTAACTATTTTAAGACTACATAATAATATGACAGAATTATTTAGCTATCAAAAACTGAAGATTTGATAGCTAAATATTTTTCAGAAAATGCTATTCAGTTACCAAGTTATAAAAAATATGTAAAGCTTTAGATATCTTTACCATTGAACCAGCTGATCGTCAAAGGCGACTTTTTAATAAAGATATTGCTTAGAGAACTATTGTAATATATATACACATATATACATTTTTTACCCTTTTATGACTATAGATATCAACGATTTTGAAGAAAACTCATTCAGAAACATGAGAATATTCAAGTATTAGTAAATAATAAAAATATATATAAAATTTCGTATATCTTACTTTTTTTAATGAACTATTACCACTAATTGTTTTTTCTGAAAAAAAAAAAACAATCTTATTTTTCAATTGATAATAAAATTAACCATTATTTATTGCAAGATATATGAATAAGATAAATGTATGTACAAAATCTCATAAACACAAGATCAAATAAATAAAATTTTTACAAAAAAGGAATGCAGACAAAATAGCATTGATTTATGAATTGTATGTAAAAAAGTACAGTTATAAAGATATCCAGAGAAAAAAAAGCTATGAAAGCATTAGTGCTTTCTCCTTTTTTTCCATTATTTTTTTTTTCTTTTGATCCTGTATAATCGCAAAAGGATCAGAATTTTCATTCATCCGAGATATCTGAGATCAACGAATTTTGGCAATAAGCAGTCAAATTAAAAGAATCTTAATTTTTTCTTCATTACCAAAATTTTGGATTTACGAATTATTTTTTCTGTTTTCTGCCGTCAACTTTGAAAATAAAAGTTTTTTTGTGTGTGTGTGTGTGTTATATGTAGCTGGAACTACACTTGAAAATAATATTTATGATTTTTATTTATGGTAGTTTTTTTATCTTTACTCAATTTCCAAAATGATTTTTTTAAAAACTTTTATTGTCTCATCCGATGTATTATTTACTGTGAATTATCCCGATGTATTATTACTTCTGAAATTCTATCATCATTAATTAGCCCGTCAGGAAATGCAGCTAAATATGCAAAATTCAAATTCTCTTACAAAAGTTTTGTTTCTAGGGTTGCGGTAGTATTCGCTGAAACAAGTGTAGATCGTGAAAGCACAGATGACCACAGCTGTGATGGTAAACAAAATAAAACAAAAACGGAAAGCAGAAAGAAAATAATGCTGAGGGGGAAATTCGAAGACCAGATAATAAAAGTAACAATCCATCACATGGTGAAAGGAGGGTTTAGTATGTATTCCTCCGCAAATGGGAGGAGTTAAAGGAACTTTAGGGGGGAATTCAAATTATTTTTCCAAGTTTAAGTCTAAAAGGCTGTTTGTGTCCATTCTTCTAATTTCATTTTAAAAAAATTACATCGGAAAGAAGATACCAAAACGAATGCATTTCAGTTGCTAGTTTTATTTTATCTATGATAGATTTTTAAAAAAATTGTTTAAATGGCGCCCTTGACATTTTTTCAATTTTTATTACAGTGTATTTAAGCATAATGGGTGGTATCTTAGGTTCAATTTCAGGGATGTTATTAATCTCATCATTGATTACTTCATCATCATTTAAAGGGGCGAATCTATTATTTAAGTTTATTCCATTACTGATTTCACTATTATCTGGGGTTTTAGCCGTTTTTCTTTTGGGGAAAATTAAAACCCATCATCCTCAACCATTTTTAAACAGCCAGTGGCTAGAATTGAGTTCAACTCCCCCTGCAGTGACTCCAATCTCTTGCTTGAATCTGCTCTTTCTCCGTTTAAATAAAGTTCTAAACAAAATGCGCATGCGTTAAACTTCATCACCAGAAAATACATTTTTTCTACATGAGTTGGGCAGATTAGAAATTTTTAATTTCCTTTATTCTGTTTTATTTTAATTCAAAAGTACATCAGAATGAACCTTAAAGGTCGATTAATTAACGATGTTTAATTTTAAATGCAATGAAAAAAAAAATCGTTTGAAATAATCGATCGGAAACATGTCAAGCCTAACATTATCATTGTTAGAACCCCCCCCCCCCTAAAATCTTATTCATTTCGCGATGGGGGAAGGAAGTTATTTTGGTGGGAAAGTTAGTTTTTAATTAATAATTGAGATTCTACATTTTGTAGTGGACTGAATTGTGAATCTAAACCACTCGAACACACCAAAAATTTCTTCAAAATCGGACCAGTCGTTTAGGAGGAGTTCAGTCACATACACACGCACAGAATAATTTTATATATAAAGATATATATAAATAGTGGATTTGTAGATGTTTCAAATGCTTCAAGAATTACAAATATTCAAAATAAAGTTTAAATAAATTTTGTTTATAAATGATGTGACAATATTATTCACTCATGTAAGTTATATTGTAGTTGCAGGATGCTGCTTGAGTAGGCAAGTCCATTACTGAAAATTCATTCAAAAGTTTGAAGTAAATTTATCATTTTACTTTGTATTTTTAAAATTTTATTTAGTAAAAGACTTTATAAATAGTTTTCCACTGTTGTTTTTTCCCATCAAAAAAAAAAAAAAAATAGAAGAGGGAAAATTATAGTTTTTTTATTTTTAAATATTTGTCTGAAGAAATTTTGTATAATTGCAAATAGTGCTACATTTTTGTGAAATGTTCAGAGTTAATCATAGATCAAATCCGGATCTTGTGATACAAAATCATACCGAACTGATCATAAGTCAAGAAAATATTAGAAACTTAAAATAAATTATCTTGTAAAATGTTGTCTATTAAACACTAGATTACACTAACATTTATAATGAGGTATAAAATTTCCTTCACATGAAGTATATAAGTTAATAGCAAGCATAAGTAATTTAGCACAAATGAAAGAAGTGTTGCATTTTTGTGAATGGAATTTTTGAATAATATTCAAAGTTTGTCGCAGATCAAATTTAGTTCTTTCACCACAAAACTAAATCTTACTAAACATAGATCAAGAATAGTTATTTAAAAGAAATTATTAATTTCTTTTTTTTAAATGTTGTCTATTAAACAAAATTATAATAGGAATTACATAATTTAATATTTTAAGCAATTTTGAACCAATGTGTTAAAAAAAGAAGGGAATGTTCAAAATTTGTTAAAAAAAAAGAAATTTGTGTTTTATTCATTATTTTTTAATAATTCTTTGTTTATTGCTCACATTAAACAATATAAAAACTTAAAGTAAACTTATAAGAATATATTCAGTTCTATATATACATTATATAGAACTATATAATATTTTAAATAAGAATTATATAGTAATATGTCTTGAATCATTATGAAATAATTCTTAAAATGAACAGATAGTATAGGCAGTATTAAAATTTAAAACTGTATATAGATTATTTATTTGTATAATTAATAGTAAATTATACTGATTAATTATACAAATGAAACTATGATTATGTTAAAAAAAATTCCCCATTCATTAAACAATGAAAATAAATAGGAAATATAAATGAAGGAAACAAACCTCATATATAGATATAAGATTATATCGTTAGAAATAAGATGTGCAAGTGATCAAATTTAAAATTATTTCAGATAATTTTAACCTTTGTTTATTTTTCTTAAATAGCAGTTTAAAAAATGTAACTTGAAAATTTATAGGGTAAGATTGTGGTAAAATATATGATATAATAGTAGCTAACAGTCAAAGAAGAGTTATAATTAAAATAATGCAAAGTTGTCATTCTATCAAAAGTCAGTGTTTGTGGAATTTTAAATTTATCAAAATAAATAACTAACAAAAATATTCATAAGCAAAAAAAGAAGAGTAAACCAATCAAAATATTTATTATTTTTATTCGTTTGAAATTTTTTTGAAAGTACGATCATTTTAAATATTATGACTCTTAAATAGAGGGTTTAAGAAAACTAAATCACCAATAAACTAATATTTCAAGTTGATGCGGCAATAATTCAATAATAAATCGCCTAATGATTGATATTTGGTCGACCATTGCTAAAATAAATTGGGAAATGGATGGTATTGGGTCGCCCGTTATAAAACACGTCTGGAAATGATTTTCAAATTCGTCGGAAAGAAGTCATCGCGCGGTGTTCCGTCGGGGGACATGACTAATGTAGGGCCTCCGATCTCGTCCCAACCTCGCGCGTTCTGTGGATCGAAGTTTGGACAAAGATCGACCGGCAGTCTTTCGCTTCTTGGATTATCCCTGCACCCGCAGGAAAGTGCAGATTTTCGAGAACGCAGACAACATCTGAAGCGGCACAGGCGCATAACAGTCGCGAAACATTAAATTTTGACGGGAATTTAGTAGTTTTGTTTCAGTGTCATGCTTGGTTAGTTTTTCGGTTATTTATACCTAGCATTTGGGAAACATGACCTAAAACTGAATTTTTATTTTAGATGCGTTTGAAAACAAAATTTGAAGTCGAACAACGTTGCTGTGACAAAATCACATATCAGATTTGATATACAGTAAGACCCCGCTTAACGCTGTTTCGGTTTAGCGCTCTTTTATTTCAACCCGGGGATTCCACGAAATCGCTCGCAGCATACGGGGATTCCCCGAAATATTATGCAGCGATAGGTTTCAAATACATATCCGTGAGAGTGTACTTGTATTTCTTGTTTGGTGCGGTATTGTACAGACATATTTTTATTATTGGAAACATTTGTTGACATTATTGTAAGTAGGTATTAATTTACACATTTAATACTGTATTACAGTGTCAAATATTTTGATCTTTAGTTTTTTACTATGGATGATAATGAAAAAGAAAAGAAAGCAACCAGGAAAAGCATTTCACTCAAAACTAAAATGGAAGTCATTAGAAGATTAGATTCTGGTGAACGTCAAACTCTAATTAGTGCTTCATTGAATTAGCCAACTTCAACAATAAGGACCATCATGAAGAATAAAGAAAAAATACTGTCATCGGCAACTGCAACTACGTCAAGCTCTGCGACTAGAATTACCCGTTCTAGAAATAATATCATAGAGGAAATGGAAAAACGACTGTATTTATGGCTTGACGACGAAATTGACCGCAATATGCCATTAAGCCAATCTATCATAATGGGAAAAGCTAGAAGAATTTTGAATTACATTCAGGCTGAGACAATTGACAAAAGTGAAACTTTCGTTGCTAGTCGAGGATGGTGTAATAGATTTAAACATCGAAATAACCTTCACAGCATAAAGATTACAGGAGAAACAGCAAGTGGTGATACAAAAGCGGCGGCTGAATTTCCAGTGATATTTTTTTTAAAAAAAATTATTGAAGAAGCAAACTATCCTCCAGAATTGGTTTTTAATATTGATGAAACAGGCTTGTTTTGGAAAAGAATGCCGAAACGAACATTTCTATCCCGTGAAGAGAAACGGGCACCAGGATTTAAAGCTGCAAAAGATCGCTTAACCCTTCTACTGGGTGGTAACGCAAGCGGAGATTTTAAATTAAAACCATTACTAATTTACCATTCCAAAAACCCAAGAGCTATTAAAGGCATATCTAAATCAACTTTACCTGTAATTTGGGAGTCTAATAAAAAATCATGGATAACTGCGAAAATTTTCCAGGATTAATTCACTGAACATTTCTGCCCGTCTGTTAAACGTTATTGCGAAATTAAAAAACTTGAACAAAAAGCACTTCTGTTAATTGATAATGCTCCAAGCCACCCAACAAATTTATCAGACTTAACAAAATGCATTCCAGTTGAAGTGGTTTTCTTGCCGCCTAACACAACTGCCTTAATTCAACCAATGGACCAAGGCGTTATATCAAATTTTAAGGCTTATTACTTGCGGCGAACCTTTAAGCAAATGTTTGAAAAAACAGACGGTGAAGAGAACCAGTCCATAAGAGAATTTTGGAAAAACTACAACATCGTGGATGCTGTAGAAAACATAGGTCTTTCTTGGAATGAGGTCACAGAAAGATCTTTGAAAGGAGTATGGCAGAATATTTGGCCAGATTTAAGTAAGAGCGATGACGTTGGACACTCTGTCGATGTGGATGAAATAGTGGAAGAGATAGTGAAATTAACGAAGCAAACCGGTTTTGAAGGGGTAAATGTGGAAGATGTCGAAGAAATAATTCAAGAAGCATCGGCTAGTCTTTCTAATGATGAGCTCAAAGAATTAACTGAACAAGAAGAAAACAAAAATGTTGACAGATTCAGAAGAGCAAATTCAGAATGTCGTGATTCAGAAGAAGAGCAAAAAGAACTTTCGATGGCGTTTGTAAAAAGGAGTTTGTCTACCATAACTGAAATAATGGATCAATTCATTGAAAATGATCCGAATTTTGACAGGAGCTCAAAAGTAAGGCGTGGTGTTAGAGATGCTCTATCCGTTTATGAAGAACTTTTAAGAGAACAATGCAAAAGAATAAGGCAAACAACATTAGATGCTTTTGTCACAAAAAGGCAGAACACTGAAAACGCGGAAGGTTAACTAAATATGACTGACTTAGAATTTTATTTCTTTTTTTAAGAATATTCGTTTTGTTATTTGTATTTATTTTTGCAAGAAATAATAATGTGGTATTAATTTGGGCTTTAAGAAATAAATTTTTGGTTTTATTTTTATTAGAAAAACATACTTTTTAAATTTAATACCTAACCAATTCCCTAGCCATCTTCCTCTAACCCCAATATTTACATGTAAAGATAGCCTCGTTTAGCGCTGTTTCGCATTACGCTCTACTTTGATGGAACGTATCCCCCGCGTTAAGCGGGGTTTTACTGTACTCAAGTCGGTGCATTTTTGAGTTTTGCTTTGTGCGGAACTGAGCCGTAAAGTATTAAATAAAAAGCCATAAAGTATTAAATAAAAATATGTAAATATATTTATGTATTTTTTTGAACAACAGTACTCATTGATATTGGTAACACTTTTTCCATAGTGACTGTTTTTGAAACTACAGTACAATTTAAGTAGTTCCACAACTCACGACTGAGCATAACCAGTATTTATGCCCCCTTTTCTCTAAAGCAATCAATAGGTGAGTCGATAATTTTTAAGGTTTTGTTAGATGGGTCGGAGTCCAGTCAACTTTGGGAACCATTGCTCTAGTGAGATGCTTGTCCCATGGCTCGTTAATGCCTAGCATTCTTTTCGTTCGTAAATATTTCGTTTCATTTTCAACGTTCGGTCACTTCTGTGCATTTTAATGCTTGCTCCTTACCGACACAGAAACTGCGACTTCCGGAATTTGGTAATTAGTCTAGACATTTAACATGCTAAACTTGATACCAGTTCAAAGGGAAACTTGCTTATCCTTGAAATATATTCACACAAAAATCTAAATAAAACCTGAAATATTGCTTAATGTCAGTCCTAAGCGCACAATTTCCGGACCCCTGCTATAGCAAAGAGTTTCTTTCTTTCTTTCTTTTTTTTTTTTGAAAATAATTTCTGAATGAAGAAAAGGCTTAGTTGGAAGCGTCGGCAGCCTTGAGACTGAAATAGCAGAAAGAAAGTTAGAATCAACAGAAAGAAATTGAACTTTATCCACCGAGTTAAAATTACACTAATTAGAACTGAGAAAATGTTGAAAAAAATAAACTCCGCATGATATCATTTGAATAACAAATTTTTTAGTATGCCTAGAGAAAGGTTTTCTCAGAATTTGATTCATATCTGCTCAAATATTGCAAAAATTCACTAAATTTTTCAAAGGGTACTTTTTAGTTAGAGCTTTGAAATGCATCCAGAGGAAAGAAATTTTAATATCGAGAGAACTAATGACAAGCAATATCTGGAACTAAGTTTCCTCCGATAAACAAAAATTAAAAAAAATGTAATGCATCGTGCAAGTAAAAATCAACCAGTGGACATGATGTCCCCGAAACTTCCTCACATATTCTCTAATAAAAGTTATCCCCCAATTTTCGTAAAAGGTTATAAAAATTGGGTAAAGCAGAGAATGCCTTGCATGGTATTGGTGTATAATGGTTACGAAATATTGATATTCGATGTGAATTTGGGATATTCTACTGAATCCCTCGTGCCATAATAGGCGAATTTTCAAGCGATTAATCCCTGACATGCGGTCAACAGGATATGAAAATCGAATTTGTATTTTAAATGCGTTTTTTCCGAACCGATTGAAACTGAAATTTGACGGAGAGAAATATCCAAAAATCTGTGAGTTCAATTTTATCCATATAAATTTCTTCATTTTAAAACTCTTAGTGGAGCAGCCGGGGAGTCATTCGCATTAATAGATTTTATTCAAGGGTTGATAAGACATTTATGTTAACTTTATATACATAATACATCCGTTTTGCTCATAGTATATTTTACTTATCTTTGTCATGAACAGATAGACATTTTTTGAAAATGTTTTTTTCCGAATTTAAGAAGGTCTAAATCGGGGAGATTCGTCAAAATCTCCAGTTCAGATTTTTTGATGAGCACTGTACTTTTTTCTATTCTTCGTACTCGAGAAAATAAGAGGGCTTTTCGAGACTATTCTAATAAAATATTTAATCAAAAATTATTGGCAAAAACTATTTTAAGTTATAATAGTCCGATTTGGGCGCTTTTTTTAGAAGCTGCTAAAAAAAGATATACAGGGTGGATTATGAGTAGTTATGGTTTAAATTTTTTTTTCTTCTAATCAATTTCAAATAAACTCACAGCTTTCCAAATAATAAACAAATCAATCAATGATTCAAGCATCGCAGACTGAACACCACTATGCTGCCTCTGCAGATTGAAATGTTCCTGCCAGAGAAACATATTCTATTTTTTCACACAGTTACAGAAGTCTGGAGCATGCTCTTTACTTGCAATTCGAAAATCTCATACAAAAAGATAAAATGTCAAGCAAATCTAAACTGGACTGATCTATACAGTAAAAAAAAAAAAAAAAGGGGGAAGTGTATAAAAAAAATCGCGAATATTCCTTTTTAGAAGCTTTGACTATCATATTTTATTCTTACAATTTTTAGAGATCGGAGAGAGAGATTTAGTTTTTTAGATGGAGGAAAAAATAATTTAGAAACTTCAAAAATTCCCTGTATTTTCCCAGTTTTCACAAAAAATTTCAAATGATTTTTAAATTCCCTGTTTTTCCGGTAGTGTGGCAAAACTGTTGCAATATATCCTATGTCAATTCCAATCCAGTTTAAATTAATCTAATTGCCACGTTTATTGGGTAAAATAGTCAAAGTATTTGATATAAATCGTTAATCAGTACTAAAGGTGGAAATAAAAGATAAATGTGGTGCAATATAATGTTACAAATATTGCAATTGTAGCTGTGGCATATACCTAGAAGAAATATATATTATTTAATTCTTTGTAGTTGACAAAAAAAAAAAAGAAAGAAAAGAAAAGAAAGCGGGATTTGTTATTTAACAAAATTCAGCCACAAGTTTTGGCATTATACATAAATACAAACTGCTTCCTTCATACTCTGATATTTGATAAATATGCACTACCAGAGTTGATTCCTGCAAATCATTTTAAGGGCATACACATGGAATCAACACAATATAAACTGTTTTATCTTCATTTCCGATTCCACAGAGAAATTTAATTATCTTTCAAAAAATATTTTGAATTTTTAAAAATAGAAATTTTTCTTCAGTTCCACAGTAATTTTAAATCATGACTTTTTTTAGTCATAAATTGAAACACAATATGAAAATTTAATTGTTTTTGTTTCTATCGCTTGCCACACATAATGAGAACACTATCTAGTGAAACTAAATAAATTTTAAAATGTTAACTTTACAAGCAGTGTCTTTTTAAAATAATGTTTGAATATCTAATAACCAATGCTCTTTTCTTTTGAACTTGTGCTTAAGATCATTACAAACATTTTAAAAGTGGAAGATGGAGAGGATAGGAGGGTGAGAAACGTAATGTAACATTCGACAGGTTTATTATGAATTCATTCTAAAAGAAGCAACAAAATCATATGATTTATTATACAAATATATAACATGAAAGGAGCACATAAGAAAGTGAAGTAAATACTGTCATATTGGAAAATGGTGCAAGTGAAAATAGTTCAAAACTTGGGTGATATGAAAATGAAATGTAAAAATAACCTTCACTATTTGGATTTTATCATATTTCAAACACACACACATACAAAAAAAGTATTGTTTTAACTCAAAAGCAACATGTGATCTCCAATGCACTTTAGTTTAACCAAGTCTTTTGTTGGTTGGTGTTAAAGATAAACACATATTAAAAAAAATTCATTAAATGCCAAAACAAGATTTTCAAATTTTCTTCATTCTAGCCATCATATTTAGTGATCCAAAAGTGCCTTCATGCAATTTCATCCAGTACAAAAACAGAATGAAAAGAATTATTTTCATTCTTCGTACAGTTGCAAATAAAGACACTTTCTAGTTCATGATTCAAAACTTGAAGAGAAAAGCAACCAATCTTTTACTTTGCCACTTCTTTCTTTGCTCTGACACGTTTAGAAACTTCTTCAATGTCTAACACTTTGCTTTTCCCTTTTAATTCCTCATATTTGTGAAGAAGTTCACTTTTACCTTCTGCCATCAGTTTCTTCTTCCATTTCTCCATTTCATTATTGAAATGGGTTTTTTCTTTATGAGCTTGTTCTTCAAATTTCTAAGTAAACAGAAAATATATATCAGGCTATGAAAGTTATAAAATAATGCAAGATGACAGTAAAAAATAAAATAAAAATATTTTAACCTTGAAAAACTTTCATATTTATTTGAAAATAACCAAAAGTTTCATGAATACATTTCTTCAGGGTATGTCTTATTTTTCTATGTACAATTTACATTTATTCAAATAAAAGAATCACATTTAATTTTTGTGCTTAACACAAAATTTTATATTTATTCAAATACAACCATATTGTTTTCATTTTCAAGATTACCACAACATTCAAAATCTGAAAATCTGGTTTGAATTTCTAGCATTTTCATTTCTTGTAAAATCATTGGTCTTAATTGCTCATGTTAAACAAACAAACAAAAAATGCTCGTTAAAAGAGTACTTTTTGTTTGTGCTATTTGTTCTAACACATTTAGCAAGAAATTTTAATTTGATCTTATCTGTCCATGGAAATTCAATGGAAAATAGAAACAAGAGCAAAATGTCAAAGGTCAGTCTGTAATCAAAGACCTCTAAAACCCCCAATTTAAAACTCAAAATTTGTCTTCTTCAGTGAGGAAGCATTAAAAATTTCAATATTTTTCTTGTCATTGCTGGCAAGGACTAAGGAATTCATTATTAGAATAATTGTTCCACCCAAACCATAACAGCAGACATGCCGCTAAGTGTTCTGGATGAATTTTGATATTAAGTATAGTTTATCGTAATAGCATTGAACATTTATAGTTAATTTTGAATTTGTAAAATTTAAAACTGTACATTATTGTCTTTGAAATGATTGATCAAATTTATAATGTTTTTGTTTAGTAAGTATAATTTTTCAAAATTCGTATATTCTTTTGTGATAAGTGTAGAGATACAGAGGAAGGAAAAGAAACATAATTAACAATAAACTACTGATTTGCTATCAATATTACTTTAGCCGAATATTTAAATTTTTTCATTTTAATTTCGTGCATTTTCCAAGATCTAATGAATTTCTATCAAATAAAATACTATGCAACGTAATGAAAATGCATATTACATTTCATCATTCAAAAATAAAATTGCATAATTTTTTAAATGAATATCTTCTTGGTTAAATAAATGATTTCAAGGGGGATAACAATAATCTTATGTCAATAAAAATTGTGCTTTTTTAAAAATTCTTTCCATAAAAATGAAATATAATAGCCATTCCATACACATTCCCCTACTGAGCATAAACAGAATTTTTCTCATAATAGAATAGTTTTTTCAAAAAGACAAAGCTGTTTTTAAATGAATATATAATAGATTACAATACTATTTAAACTTCAGAGATTAAAATTTCTGTTTTAATATCAAATAAAATGCAAAAATTATTAAAACATCAAAATTTCTTATCTGGTAGTTATTATTGTTTAATTATATAAAAGCAGACATAAAATAGACTTATATATAAAGCAGACTTATAAGTCAATAGCTCAAAATAATGGGCAAGCACACACATATGTATAAGCTGAATGGAGCATGTAAAAAAAAAAAACATTAAAAAACCCTACTTTTCCAATAAAGGGTGAAAGGAAAAGCTACCTTTAAAATAAAAAGTGAAAGAAAAGAAGAATGAAAGACTGATTCCTTCAGAGAGAATGCAAGGAAGACTAATAAGTTCCATTTTCTTCCTCATTAAAGCAACCCCGCTACTTTAATTGATAAAACAAAATGTAATTAACTTTCTCCTTCTAGGTGGTACAGATCTATACCAACGTAGTTTTTCTTTAATATGGAATATTAGAACAATTGTTGCACCAATAACCCTTGTCGACTAGAAGATATTTTTATAACTTCAAATAACATATTTACTGGTACTACATCATGAGTAAAATTTTAATTGCTCATTAGGAAATATAATAAGTAATTTCCCAGAATTTCGGCTTATTTTTACTTAATGATATAAACTGAGAAAAAGCACTTCCTCAGTTCTGCATTTAAAAAGATTTTAATGATATTTTCATCAGTTATTCCAATGGTGAAGAGTCCTATCAAATTTTGAGTTTGATCGTAGAAATTTGTTTCACAATGCACAATGAGAAATATTTTGACAATTGCAAACAAATTATTTAATGATAGTCTTTTGATATAATATCTAATTTCCCAACAAATATTATAAACAACAAGGTGAAATCCTTCAATTAATTTTAATCAATATGCTAATATTATAATGTAATACATAAATTAAAATATGTTTACATCTAATTATAAAAATCTGCCCCCTTCCCCCAAAATGTTTTTCCTTAAAAACAATTGTTTAAATAAGCTAGGTATAATCTTAAATTGTAGTGAAACTAGCCAAACAAAACAATCTAACGATTGAGATAAAGTGAGTGAACTATTTTTTTGGAATATCATTGAGCAAATAAATCTGTACGAAATTGCACTAGTTGTTTCCTTTATTTCAGACACTCTTTCTCCTATATGTTTATGTGTCTATTTATGTGTGTATAATAAATGTACAATCTAAAGGAATTATGACAAAGATTTTAGAGTAAAGCAACAAATCAAGCTAAAATTACATAACCAACAACACTTGAGGGACTGACCATTGGAGGAGGGGGAGGGGGTGCAATGCACTGGGCCCCAGTATTGGAAGGGGTTTCAACATTATCAATCACTAAATGATAAAGAATGATGATCACTTAGTGATCAAGAATTAAAATGGATGGAAAGAAGAAAGGAAGAAATTTAACGGGGACAATCGAACAGTTTTGAAATATATGGTTTGCAGCTGCATTACAGTTTAGTGCAAGAGTGCAATTTATTATAAACATAAAGAACAATCCTTTACCTAATATATTAGGTTAAATTCTATATATTACTTTGATAATTCATACCATAAAATACTTAATATTGTCAGACTTAATCAAGTGCATACCAGGGAAATATTCCTATTGGCATCAAAAAAGAAAATTAGTAGAAAAGGAAAAAGAATAAAAGCTTAATTTCAAGAAGTCACAAGCCGCTATATTTAACTTGTTCATAAAATAATTCTGGCAATAAAATGGCTTCAACTTCAGATATTACAATTCAAATTTCAACTGGTGAAGAAAGTTCTGCAGAAACTACACAATCTTGCAATGAAGGTGAAGAAACTGAAAGAACAATATGTTTATGCAAATAAGATTGAATTGGAAAATAACGATGAAAATGACAATAACAAATGTGATTAAGTGCATATAAATGATTCAGGTTTATGACCAAGAATATGGCAAATTTAAAATGTTTTGTGTAAAAAAAAAGCAGACATGTACAACACAAAAAAGTTTTTGCTGAGAATGCTGCAAATAGATCAGTTTCTGCTACTTATTACTTTTTTTAAAGTGCAAAATGGTGAAGTGTAGCTTTATAGCTGGTCGATTTATTTGAAAATGCAAAACTCGATATTTTGTTTTTTGCTGTAAATTATTTTCCAGAAGAAACAAAGAAAAATCTACATGATTTATAGATAGATGTCTCTAATAACTGGAGAAAGTTATCAACTGTAACTCAAAATCATGAGGGCTTTGTTTACCACTTAATTCATTTATTGCTTAGAAAGTTTTAATAAAATGATTAAATTCCTGCTTGACCATTTATAAAAAACAAATCAAGCTAATATTAATATGGAAACAAAGCAACTTAAATTACCACATTCAAAGAATTGTAGATGTAAATCTATTTTTAGCATATAAAAATCTTCCACTTTACGGAAACAATGAAATAACAGGACACCTAATAAAGAAATTTTTTTGTTTAAATGAATTATTAAGAAAATATTATTCTTGACTTATGAATCATATAAACCGCCTAAAAAAATTTCAAAAATAGAATTGAGCATGATTTAGCATGTTTATGCTAAGGAAAAAGCCCTCACATCACAAGAAAAAACGATTCCTGCATTGGAAGAGAAAATTCTTAACAAAATTAAAGACAATAGAAAAGTAACCACTAATTCCAATATCTAAATGGAGTCTATTTCTGATACTTCTCATAAAAAACAAACTTCAGCCTTTATTAATAAGTATGTATATTTTGAAGAGAAAAGATAAAGTACAGACGGGTCATTTATAGGATTTATTGAAATAACTGATGCGATTGGAGAAGCTCTATTGGAAATAACTGATGAGATTGGAGAAAGACTAGTAAAAGCTCTATTGGAAATAGAGTGTAGAGGCATACAATAACAGTAGCAATATGAAATGAAAATATAAAGGAGTGCATTCTAGAATAATTGCTCTAAATCCTCATGAAATTTATCTGCCTTGCCTATAACATTCTTTTAATTTATTAATTTGAGATGTCACTTCAATATATATGTAAATATTACAAAATATATGTTTCAATTTAAACAGTAAAGTTTTTTTTTTTTTTTTTTTTTTTTTTTTTGTATACTGCAATGTTTACATTGCTTATTTTCTAGTTCAACAAAAACAACAAAAAAATGAGATATTCTACAAAAGTGTTGAAACAATGCTCCTAAACCCTTATGAAAATTCTCATTGGGAAGTCGAAATAAATATGGTTAAAGCAGTACTTATGCAGTTTGAAAAGACTTGTAATACCCAAGAAGAATTTATTGATGCAAATAACAATAATACAGTGGTATCCGAAGCTAAAAGTCTATTGGATACAAGAAATGAATGATTAATACAAGAAATGACATTTATGTTTAATAAATAGTATGGTTTACAATATTACCCAAAATTGGCAATAGCAATAAACTATTTTAAGCAAAAACAATTATTCTTGACTGGATTTTTAATTTTGTCAATAAAATTAAAACTGAAATTCAAAATCTAAGTACAAAATTTAGCTCAGTTTCAGATTAATTTGAAATTTTCAGACCATTTTCCTGAAAAATGATTTAAAAAAAAAAAGAAAAAAAATTATATTTTGAAACAGCAGAAAAGAAAATTATAGAAAACCTTGTTGAGGAATAAAGATGGTATTTTCTAACTCTGTAACTGATAATTACAGATGGATTACTTAATTTACAGATGGAAGATAGATTTAAAAGTATTTTAAATTAATCACATATAAACTTTAAAAAACCATGAAATAGAAAAATGTTCTAAAAACTTTGTAATGTTTTATAATAATAATGTAGATGAAAGCTTAATCTAATAATTGTTTTGCTACCAGATTTGATTTTGAATGAAACATATGAAAATAAAACTCAACACATTTGAAATATTATAGCATTTATTATAGAAATATTAATATAGAAATTATAGAAATATTAATTATAGTATTTCTAAATGTATTAACTTGTTAAAACTTTTTTCTGTGTTAAAACCTTTTCTTAATTTCCCAGTTTCTATAATAAATGCTGAGGACTCTTTCTGCACATTAAAATTAATAATCATCCTTGGTCAAGGAAATGCACAGAATGCTTAAATGTGTTTGCTGTATTTTTGAAAAAGAAATTGTAAAACTAAATTAAATGCTGCATCGAAAAAGAAAGTAATTAATAGCAAAATCATGCTTTAAATAAAAATGTAATAGTAATAAATGTTAGTATTTGTATTCACCCCTCTTCTTCTTTATACTTTGAAAAAAAAAATTAGGGCCACAAAATAGTTTCTTTCACCTGGGCTCCTTCATAAAGAAGAGTGGGTTTGACTTGAAGACAAAATAATTATATTTATATGATTTCAAGTAAAGTGGTTTCTTTTAGCTTGCTGTTTGCATTGCATTTGAGGCATCTTCTTGGATGGCCCAGCAACAGTCTCCTAACTAACTAATTATACTACCTTCCACACCTATCTTAAAGTCTTGATATAACCCCTCACCAAGTTTAATACCCATTATTGAAAGCCTCATAGAAATAGAACAGAAATGATGTCCTCGAAGATATAAAATATTTGAACATATTGAGCCCCAAATGTGAACATAAAAGAATCTCATGAAGTTAAATTCACCCATTCTTCTGTCACCCACTCTGTCCCTATTGAATAATTTTATTCAAGTTAACATCACTCTCAAAGGAAAAATCAGGATATTTTGAAAGACATTGCATTTTCTTTTCTCATAAATCCCATTATGTTGCTTTGCTTATCCCCAAAAGATCTGACAAATGTCAGATAAGCTCCAGTAGGTTGTTGAGTGCCAAAAAATCTATAATAATGGAAGGATTGGATAAGTCTCCCTTAGATGGTCCGAAGTAACCCAGAATGTGATCTGGTGAAGCTGAATAGTCAGCTTTTTCAGTGGATTGATTTTTAAGTGAGATGGAATCTTCTATAATTTTCAAAGAAAAGGTAATAATGTGGATATTTTTTAGTCTAGTCAGAGCAGCAGCAGACTGCCAAAGGATGTTCCGATGTACCATTGGTATGCAGGTGGTATATATCACATTAAATTGAGTACATCTTTCATTTGAGCATAGTTGATAAGTAAGCAAAGAGCCAATGACGGTTTCATTAAATCTAGCAATTAATAAAGAAGATAATGCTATTCCAAATGCTGTCAACCTGAGATGAAACCAAAACTAATTAAAAAGAAAAGATTCAGCTTAATTTTGACAACTTGATACAAAGACAGATAAAGAGAAAACCATCATTTCAATATATTTAATGCATTGAAAACTTTTACAACAAAAGTAAAACAAAAATTAAAACTAATTATTAAATTTGTCATTCAATTTCCTTTTAAGCAGCTGAAAATATACAGGAATTGTATTTCTCTTTCTCAATTCATAATTAATTGTTGAGCAGTATAAATAGTCCATATTCAGAGACAAAATATACTGTTTAAACCGAATAAAATAAAAAAATATCAATAATAATTATAATAAATACATGTATTTTTTAAAAAAAGAAATGTATTACATATAAAAGAATTATATGCACAAACAAATGAAAACATTATCTGTATATAATGTCAGAAATATTGCTTAGAATCATTTACCTTTTTTACTGCTTCTGACAAGGTTTTCCATTTTTCAGCTGCTTCTTTGATGAACCCCTATGAAGCAAAATGTTTATTAATTTCATTTTATATCAACAGCTAATTTTTATATTTTAAAAAGTTTTTAATACAGAAGATGATAGATTAGCAAATTATATGATCATAAAAAATTAGAAAACAGATATTCCCAAAGGAGATTTTGAATTCCCTGGAGTTGAAACAAAATACAATTTCAAATATTATTCTAGTCTGAATTGAAACTTTTAAAAACAAACAATTGATTTTAATAACTGGGTTAAAATTATAGTTTGATTCTGTATTATTAAGTGATTAAAAACGGTTTCATCTCTAATTATATAAGATGGTCAAAATCAATGCAAATAAATAAAATAGCATATATTATAAATAAATTTCTGCAATTATTACATAAATGCTGTATTTCTAAAATCCTAGTAAATGAATTGCATAACAATAGATAATTATGTATCTAACAAAAAATTAAGACATTTGTCAAATTGAAATATATAAATAAAAAAAAATGACAACTTTTATAAATAAAGGTAACATTAGAAAAAAAAAGTCATATTTACAGCAGCATCTTTTATATCTTTGCCCTTGGCCTGAGATTGAACAAAAAGAGCATAAGCTGGTACAGGAGATTTTGGAATGCCAGCTTCTCGAAAGGCCTATATTAATTATAATTTTGGAATAAGTGCAAACAAATGACTTTAAATAATAATAAAAAAACAATCAGACAGAAGTTTGGAAATACCTTAAAATATTACTGATTTTGAAAATATGATTGAGACAAAGTTTTCAGTTTCACACATTTATTGGGAATTAAAATATTATGAAATCTTAAATAACAAATAGATTACTATTTCATTTTATTAGAATATTACTCTTGAAAATTTTTGCAAGCTAGAAAGTACTTTTATAATTTAATCTATTTTTTTAACTCATTTAATACATTAGGAACCAGTTATTCGAATGCTGAAAACAATGGTAAATTCAAAAAAAAAAAAAAACAATAGTTAATAGTTACAACAAAAGGCTAAATGGGATTTTAAAATCTAGCACCCAATTTCATATTATAAATATATATATATATGTATGTAACTAGCTTTTTATTGTGATAAAACTCAGCTGCTACAAAAAATCCCCGTATGCATATGCAGTATAAAAAAATAGCATTCATATGTTTTTTGTAGTAGGATAATAATATCTCCTAGTTTCTATCAATAGAAAAAACAAAGGAAAGTAAGCAACAATTCAATATTATTTTAAACAATAGTATATTGTGAATATTTATGTTTACAGACAGGGGGGAAAAACAACCCTCTTTATTTATGTTCATGATTCAGCCAAGCCCACATGTTAACAATAAAAAAAAGGTATTGATCACTTCCTCTTGCTCTCTAACTTAAAGTAATGCAAAATTAAAGACATTGTTGAAATAAAACTTTAATAATCTTGCTATTGTGATACAAATCATTTATTATTTAATAAAAATCATTAGAAAGCTCCCCCCCCCATTCATATAATATTGAATATTAACCCCTAAAGATTTTTGAATAGATTAGATTCATTTTTTTTTGTGATAATTTAATTTGTAATGTTACTTTGTATTTCTTGGACTAATTTTTCCTTCCCTTAATCATTTTTCTACTTTCCTATAGCATCATAATATATCATATGAACAAATTTTGCATACTATGGTGAATCTCTTGAGATCAAATTATTTTAGACATCTCCATGAAAGTTTATAGCATCAAACTGAGCATAAATCAACTTTCAATAGCTTTCCATTCTGTAACCATATGACAGCAGAACTGTTTTTACATTAAGTAGAAATTTGTGCTTTTGTATAAAGGTCTCTCACTTTTCAAATAATACAGTATTTTTTTTTTCTTTCAAGAAACCTGAATTTAAATAAGATGCATCTTTTAAAATAGCAAAATTTTTCATATAAAAAAAGAGCCTTTTTTAAAGTTTTCAATAGCTCCACTGGTATCTGAGTAGCTATAGTCATAATTCCAATATCGTCATTTTTTCCTCAATCCAGGAAAAGTTGGATTGATCTATGCAAGAAAAGGCGGGGGAAGAGGAGTGAGTAGTAAAGGGATAAATTTACACAGTTTGATAATAGTGAATGTTTATAGAATATTCACTATTTTTTAGTTTTTAGAACTATGGCAGCAGAATCTTGGTCCAACAATATTTAAAGAGATTATATTTTTCAGAAAAAATAAAACAAATAAATAATAAAATTTTTTTAAAAAATCTGTATTTTCACAGTTTGAAAGAACAATTTTGAAATTTCCAACATTTTTCCAGTTTTCTTGGTGTTATTGTAATCCCACAAAATAATCAGTTAAATGCAAGAGCTTATTAAAAATAGATATGTGATCCCTGGAATAAATAAGCTAATAATAAATCAAAAAGATGAAAATGCCTCAACAAATCTAATAAAGAATTAATTAATATCCACAAATGGAAATCTAACTTTGGATATATCAAACTAAGTTGGTAATAAAGATAAAATAAACAATGTTTATTGAAACTTTAATAGGAAATATAAAGCATTTCAATACAATCCTTAATGCATTTCAAAAGTGTATTATTTAGTTCAAAGGCTTCACACCTACATCCTTGATCTGATTAAGAGTAACCAACTATTTACATTAATAAATATTTTCATATGTAGAAATAGCTGCAAGAATTCTTATAAATTTATAAAATTCATGCCATTCATTCCATTTACTATTTTTTTTTGACAAACTGAAATAATATCTCAATGATACAATAAAATGGAATGCAAATATTGATCAGTGACTTTATTAGAAATTATGCTAAAAAGTTATAGTTTGAAATAAATAAACATAATTTGAAAATTTTTAAAATTCAAAAAGTTTTATTTAAAAAGACATTCTGCTTATTTTAAAGCAGAAAAAGTTACAAAAGCATTCCTTCAACAATTCAAATTTACAATGCAGCCTGAATTTTAATATTTATTATGTTTAGCTTTAAGTAAACAAGGGTATTGAAACATTGTTACATAATAATAAAAAATAATAATATAAACTTCTAAAAAAATATTTACTTATTGGAATATTTATTTATTAAATAAATGTTCCTTTTCTTTTTATGAGGGTCTTTTTTTAGCAATGAAATCAAAAATTACAATAACAAAATGAAATATCAAATAAACATCCTAACAACAAATGAGCAGATTTACTTTTTTCAATTTTAATAAACGTCGAGCTTCTTTCTTTTCAGCTTTTGCCATAGCTATTTCCTGTCTCTGTTCTTCAGTGAGATTTTCATAATATCTTTTATGGGCTTCTCCATACAACACAGTTGATTCTCGAGCTTTATTTTCATATGGCTAAAATAATGAAAAAATCTTTACACAGTATGAATAGCACATGTTATTTTATTCAGAAGTCCAAGAATTTTTATTAACATTGAGAAACAATATTATATATATATATATAATCTATTGGTAATTTCACCTTAAATATATCATTTCAAAATTTTATCATATAAAAAATAAAAGTACCTCCTTCATTGCAAGACTAAGACCATTCCATTGAGCAGCTAATTTCTTAATTTGCTCTGTACTAGTTAAGGCTAAAAAAATTTCAGACAGCAATAATTATTGAGTCAATTATTAAGAAAAAGTACAACATTAATTCTCAAGCAATTAAAAAAAAACGAGAATCGTGATTTTTTCAATATATATGAGAGAAAATATTTCATAAGAAAACAAGATTATTGAATTTGCATTCCCTATCAAAATACAAGCTTTTGCTTAGTTCTCTGTCTAAAAAAAGCTATATAATTTTAAACTATCTTATAAATATACCCAAATTATTTTATCTTCAAATTTTTCCAGAAAAATATACACCTGCCACTTAAAAAAATATCACATTTCCTATTAATTTCATTTCATATAATCACCTGCTCAAAATGAAATTTTTAGTTTTAAAAATAAGTTAATAATGGCAGCAATAAAGTTTTATTTGCTGCAGTTATTAACTTATTTTTTTAAAAATCAGATAATTTTGTAAATGCAATAGCAACACGTTATTAAAAGCTGATTTTTTGAGATGCTTGTGCAGATAATAATATTTTTTGCCCACAGATTTTTGTTGACGCCAAAAACCTCATCCCAAAAACAACATGTTCTGACATGATAAAAAGTAAAGCCAAACTATATATATATTGCATTTATGAATGCAGGTTTGTCTGGATATTTTTTTTAGCTTACGAAAAATGAAACCCTTTTTTAAAACAAAATTAGTAGCATTATAACATATATATATATATATAAAAGCAGTTCTTCCATAGCATAATTTGATGAAGCAAATAGGGCAAAAGTCCTGAGTGCTGTTGACAGAGAAAATCTAGATACTATTAAAAGAAAGAATGGAAAAATCCTCTGTATTCAAAAGAAACGTATGGCGATTTTATAAATTCTTCTTCAACAATTTTGCGTTAGCCAGGCGCAAGTGAAAAAACGCAAAGAAATTTGACAGAACATTATTTGACAATGTTTTAATTTAAAATCACTGTAAGGAATTTGGCAGAATTCTACATTATTTGGTTCCAATTACATGTGGAGAAAATATATGTCAAAATATATCTTTCTTCCCTGATTTTTTTTGTATCATACAGTATTTCCTATCATGTATCATGTATAAACTAACTCAAGTGACATTATTCAAAGCAAAATAATGTAGTTTTGTTACAGAAATCTTGATTTCTTCACAATTAAAAACAACAACAAGAGAGAGAGAGGGAGAATACATCATATCCATAGTACGTTTCAGTTTTCTTTTTAAATATTCAAAGAGAGAAAATACCATATTTGCCAAATTCTTAAACAGAATAACAACATTTTCTACAATTTTTGACATAAGAAAAAAGTGCCATTCCCATTTCCAAATAGCAGAGTTCAAAATATTTCTACTCATTTGAGAAAATATATAAATGAAGTTCATTTCTAGTTGTAAGTAGTGAGATTTTGTACAGAATTTAAATAACTTTGATTAATTGCAAAGAGGTTTTTGGAAAAATTTTAATGTTTTAACTCATTTAAGCATAAAATTTTTTTTGCTGCTTCTTGTCAATAGCCTTTAAAGTGTTATTTTACACATCTTTATATTTCAAAATTTATCCTTTCAAGGATATAAATTAATTGCATAATTTTTTAAATTTAATTTAATTTAAAGCATAATTTGCAGTATTTATTTTTATTTTCAAAATCTAAGTTAAATATATTTTATTGTCTGATCCTATCTTTTAATCATTTGTTTCTCTTTTGTTGAAAAAAAATATTTAAATTATTCTTTAGCAATGAAAATGTAAAAAAATGACATTATATCTGAAGAATAAGATATTTTTTATGCCTTTGGTAATTTTTTTTCTTCAAAATTTGATTTTTCATATACAGATTTTCCTTTTCAAGTAATTATGAACTTATAATAATGTAGATTTCAGAAATATAATTACATTTTTTAAAGTGCTGAAACGACTTAGATGTTTTTTAAAAAAATATATATTTAGTCATTAGTCATAATGCGCTAAAAAATAATTTTTAAAATTTAATTAATTGAAATTAAATTAATTTTAAGTTAATTATTTTACAATTTTAATTTGATTAAAATTGTTGACATTGCAAAGTCAATATGAATAGTCAGATAATCACCAAAGGCAACTACATCACATTAGTTTGAAAATATCATGTATATCATTAAGTTCAATTGCTATTTCAATCCAAGCAGCCCTACGCAAAAAGCTACAGTACAATGGAAACAGACAGATTGTAAGAGAAAAAAAGAATTTCTACCTTTTTTTTCCTTCTTTTCAGAATTACATTTTATAAAGGTAATGATAATAAGTATAACTTTAAAACAAAGAACAAATTGTCAGTTGTGTTTTCTTTAATGAATAATTAAAATATTTAAATAAAATTAGTAAATACAATTTTAAAACAAGTTAATCCCATTCAACATAAAATTTGAATAAATTTTCTCATAATTTTAACAGAAGTTCATCATATTCATTAAAATGGCATAACTGCATAATACAATTAAAAAAAATAAAATTATGAAATTTTGAACTATAATAATTCTTTTACTGAAAGAAAATTACTTGGATGCTGCTTCAAAAGATCTTTCCTATTATCTTTGCAAAATATCATATAAGCTGTAAGTGGCTTCTTTGGTGGTGAAGGAATATTCAATGCTTTCTTTGTAGAATAAGAAAATTCAAGATTCACACCCTTTCTATAAACAAATCTAAAAAAAACATTGGTGTAAAATTTCTTGTAATATTCAGTATATGATATCTCTTTTAAATTTATTTTAAAAAATGACACTAGGTTCCTCATTTTTGAAAAAGAATTTAACACAGTATTTGAAAAATAATATGAATGTTTTTGTGCATTTAGATAATTTTTCTAAAATAACTTTTTATATTATAGCAAAAATCTCATTAGTATTTATTCCATAAGTGATGATAACTGAAGGTAAGCAATTCTGATCTAACAAGAGATAATCAAGATGATCATAACTAAAGCCTAGGTATTTAAGGTACAATTAAGAGGACTGCATAGGCCCAAAAGTAATACCATTCTACATACATGCTATTTAGACCGTAGGGGATTCATTAAAAAAAAGTAGAAACAGGTTACCTTTTCATGACTAGGTGCAAAAAATGATATTGCAATCTGATTTGGAGCCCCAACCGGTACAAATTAAAAGGTATCCTTTATGTGATTGATTAAAATTTAGGAACAATTTGCTTTTTGGCGATTACTTTTTATTTTTTTCTCATTTAACTGAAAATTATGCATTTGCAATCAAATAGCAGCCTTTAAAATTTAGAAATTGTTTGGCATAACTTGCTCCTTTCATTTTATAATTAATTTCACAAAGCTATTTAAATATGTTTTCCCTGTCAATGACATCGTGTTCATTCTCAAAATAAAATTATTACAGCAGAATGTCTCTATCGATGTGTCTAATATGGAATTTTATAAATCTGCATTAACTAATCAAATTAATCATATTTCTAAAGTACATAAAGTTTTTTTATATGGTTCCACATCAACAATACCTGCATTAAATTTATTATAAAAATACACCAGTATATTTTTCATAATTGTTTTAAGTTATGAGTTTTAAATTCTCGATATAAAATGAAATTGTAACATATATTAAAATTTTTTTGAAGATCCAAAGAAAAAAGTGCTTACGAATTTTTTAAGAAATATTCTGAATATTTTACGATTCCACGTAAAAGAGCCATCTTAGAAGTAAGCAAAAGTTTTCAAAAAAGTAAGACAACTATTTTGCAGAAAAAATACAGAGTTATTGAAGTTCTCGTGAATTAATTTTTAACTTCTTCCCATGCACTATCGTTCTTTGAGGCTCGTTAACCGGAGGACGCTTGAACCCTCCACTAGAAGTCGAAAAGGGGTAAGCATTGGAAGCTTGGGAGGAAGCAGCTCTGGAGGACGGGTTTCATTACGGTCGTGATGAGAATGGGGGGAAAAACGCACTAGATGTATGGTTGCTTGTAGAAAAGCTGGTGCGATCGTAGTTTAACCCCCTGCTTGGCGCATTTTTCAAAAATTGCCAACTCGCCAAACACGAAAACGCGCCATAATAGGAACGTTGCCATAATAGGAAAACCATGAAGTTGCCATCTTTGGCAAATTATCGCCAACTTGGCAAAGAAGGAGGTTAAACTACTAATCACCTGAAAAGCTTTATTGCGCACAACGGTGAAAAATTATTTTTTTGAAATGTATTGCATACTGTGAAATGAGCTTGACTATCGGTTAAGGAGTAACGGATCTACAAAGAAAGTAGAACTTAATTATGCAAGTTCTTTCTTAATAAAATGATAATATCGTGATACGATTTATTTATATTGTTACAAGCGGGCGAGCGGCAAGAAAACTCGCCAAAGTTGGCGACGTTTGGCGAGGAGCCTCGTGCCAGTTGATTGGTTTGGCGAAAGGAATAATCTAGTAGCCGCTAGATTGTGCGCGTTGTTTTGAGAATTTTCACGAGATTCAGGTGCACGCGCTTTTAGGCTATATACGGACGAGTAGCCGGCGTGAGTGAGTTAGTTGAGAGTTTGCTCTGAAATAAAAAGCGTCTCGCTGGACTGAAGGATTAGTGAGCTGTGTTTGTGTTTGCTGCTAACGCTGTGTTATTTAGCTCGCTGTGATTTTCTGTTGCTGTGCTATACGATAGCTGTTTTGCAGTCTGTTTTATCGTGCGTAAGACTTGCATTTACGCTGTAATTGACTGTTGACTACTGGATTGTACTTATCTAAAATTTTTACTTTATCAATTATACTGTAAATAAATTTGTTTGTGCTGTCCTCATACAAAGTCCATTCAATCCGAAGCCGATACGCTAAAAACGTAACAATATTTACTCATTATTACGTTTTATGAATCAAATTTTTGACTAGAAATGAATGTTAACTGGTAAAGAGCGTGGAAAAGCCGAATTTTTCACAGTTGCATTCATTTTACAATCAATTAAATGGCAAAAAACTAATGTGTTAATTCAGAATTAAATTTTATTACCCATTAATTTGTTAAATGAAATTTAATGTTTTCACCGAGTAGTGCAATTAACTTACAAGAGTCATTTTAATTCCTAATGGAAACTAAAAATTGCGCATTATTTGGAATACAAAGTCGATGTTTTAATTTTATAGCATTTACATTTTTTAAACAATTAAATACTTTGAATGCTTATAATTTTTTTAAAGTATAGATCTAAATTTTAAAAAAACAATTGGAAATTTAAAAAGGTGGTGAATTATGCTCTAACTTTTTACCTTATAAATTAGTGTTATAGAACAGTTATAGTTTTTTTTTTTTTTTTTCATTTTGCACTGTTGAAAAAATACATTAAATGAAACAGTTATTTTAAATTGTTCTTTTCTTAATGTTGTACCATGATAAACACTTAAGTATTTGTTTTAAAACTGAATAATTTATAAGTGTAAAAATATGTATTGTAAAAAATATGCATATATTTCTTTACAATATAATTAAATTCTTTTTTCTATGTATGATTTTTGCTGTTTTTGATAAAATATGGCTTATTTTCTATTAAGAAAGTTAAGGGCTTATTCCCTGTTAAGATCAATTATGTTCTAAGGAAACATCAAAATATTTTCTATTTAATAAAAACTAATTTTTGTGTTGTTAAATCAAGATTTATATTGAATCAAAAATTCATTTATGCATAAATTGATTAATATGATATGATTGTAAAAAGTGCGTTTTTAAATACATATATTTCTTATTCCATATTTTTTTGATTTCATAAATGCTTTAAAAATTTATCTATGCATATCAGAATTTAATTCCTCTATCGCACAAAATTAGAATTTTGATAGCAAGTAGCCAAACTAAATCTGAAAAGATATATAATCTATTCTTTCTAATTATACGTTTGGTGTAATAAAATTTTAAAAGAAAACTTTCATTAAAAAATTCATATATCTTTCATATTTTAACTATTTTCCCTCACAATTCAATTTGTTCAAAATGTTGAATCTTCAACTTTTGTGATAATGCGCTGAAGTAAAAAATTTTAATTTCAAAAAAGAAAAATTATTTTTGAATTTAATATGCTAATCTTAGTTTATTATAAATTAGAATAAAAGAATCTTGAATTATATTATTGAAAAAATCCCTTGTTTTTGCATAATTTTTAAATCATATTTATTCGACACTTACATTTTCATTATTTTTTTTTTCTTTTTCTCGGTTTATGAAAACTTGATTTCTTCTCATATTGATTTTGCCATAATAATTCATAAATATAAGTGATTTGCTTCGCAAGTTTTCAATATTGTAATAATATTTAACAAAATGGAAAACCTTTGCTCCATATTAAATACTCTACTAATACTATTTTAATTTATTCAAATGATGAGTAGATAAATACTAAATGAGTAATGAATATTTATGGGGGGTTGTAAAAAAATTATGAAGGTTGACGAAAATCCTTAAAACCTAAAACGTAGAGTTTTTATACCTACTTTATCTTCTAAAAGTAACGTTTTTAACTTTATTATTAAAAAAAGGAAATTTTTATGAGGATGTAGAATAAAATGTTGTAGAAAAGTAGAAGGGAAAGATTTTTTTTTATCATTTTAGAATATTAGTCATTACAAAGGCATAATGGATTTTAACACTGTGTATATTAAGTTGAAAAAATTATTCACTACTTAGAATTAATAATAATCTTAATCACTGAATCAAATGATCAGCAAATTCATTTGTTCATCAGGCAATTTAATAACTTGGAGAATATAGTTTTAAAACAATTTATATTGTCTATTATGAAATTGTGAAGAAAGGATAATTTCCGAAAATAATTTGGAATAGATCCAATTCACCTTCAGTAAAATTTTTAAATCTGATGACGCAAGTTGGTTGAAATTATCTGAATGTTCTAACTTACATTTATCAATTGGGTCAATAAAAGAAAATGGATGACAATTGATTGAAGACCGATTTTATTCATTACAGAAAAAAGGATGGGCAGAGAATGAGAAGGATCACAAAATATGTTTTTAATAAGTTGTTAGCATGAAACCAGTATTTTAAAAATCAAAGTGGTTTTGTACATTTTAAAAGCAACTGAAAGAAATTCCAGTACCAATCAATATTAAATTCAAAGTATGAATAATAGAAGAAAAAGAAATATTTTAGCAAATGAAAAAGCAGTTGAACTTGGACATGTATCATAATTAAAAATTTCTAAAGAGATAACGAAAACTTGAAAGAAAAAAATTAAACTTAATGAACAAAGAGAATGTACTATTATTTACAAGTGGAATATATGGTACAGTATATTCCCCGAATATTGTATAAAACCCAATCATCTATGCAATTCCTTTCAAAATTCAAATTCTACCTTTAAAACATGATTCTTATTAATGCTTATACCACAGTCTAAAAATTGGGGGGGGGATACTATAAACAATAAATTTCACTTTTATTTCCAGTATCATTTTTTTAAAAAAAAGGATTCTTTTATTTAATTTAGTTATAATTACTTTTAAAAAATCGTCTACCTCATAATTTTTCATTGTAACTAAAAAGAGTTGATATTTAAATCAAGTATGAAAAATATATGATACATTGTTTGTTTTCACATTACTTTTTTTTATAAGTTTCCATAAAATTAAAAAGATTCATATACTCCTCCCTCACTCTCTCTGGTCTTTATATTTTTTCGGTCTCTTTATAACATTAGCATATCAGATTATAAAGTTGTTTTATACGAATACATTTAAGACAAAAATAAATATCCATTGTGGTATTGACCTTAAAATTTGATACCCTAATGCCATAACTAATCAATTCATACTTGAGCTTCTTTACAGCAATTTTTTTATGGCAGAGGCGCTCTTAACTAGTATCCTATGCGCTGAAGTTGAAGGATTAAAGGAATTTAATTACCTTTTAGAAGAAAACTAGGCGAACCATTAGAAAAGCTGTAAGGAATGCATATTTCTCATTCTTATACGAGAGTGATTTACAGCTAATGATTCTTTTTAAGGGATTATCAACGTTTCCCCCATGAGCCACATAATAATTACCTATGCCTGGAAATGGGAAATTTCATTGAACTCATGGTCTCATTCAAATAAATACCTTCATTTTATAAAGGCAAATGAATAAAGTTTTATAGAAATTTTTTAAAAATTTCAAATTAAAAACAGACGTTCATTTTTTTTTACAGAAATACGATAACAAGGTATTTGACATTCGCATTGATCTGTGAATATCTATGTTTTAAGAGGATGTTTCTTATAAGTAAAACCTATTAAGCTGAGTCTACTTTTCTCCTGTAGCATATAAATATTACAAATGCATGATAAAGAATATTATAATTTCGATGCCGTGATTTAAACTTTTTTTCCTTCGTATGAATTATACATTTCTGAATAAGTTATACAAATTTTCGTTTCGAGTGAATATTATAATAATTTATTTCTTATCTTTTATCGATGCATATTAGTCAATTTTTGAATTCACTATTTCACTTGAATTTTAATACAGCTTTGTTTTGCTAGCAAAAATGGAACATTTTTTATACAATTAACAATTAATTATGTTGAATAGGTTTTATTTCAACAAATAGAACCGACAATGTGTGTGTGTGTGTGTGTGTGTGTGTGTTCGTGTGTGTGTATGTGTGTGTTTGTGTGTGTGTAGGATATCCCATAGCGCTATTTTATTTAATCATCGTCCACCTTCATTTTGTTTTGTCACCATCCGATGATAAGTGTAATTCAAAGCAAGAGTTGTAAAAGGTTAGATCATTTCGCAGAGGACGATAATTTTAATTAGTTTAGCATTCCAGAACAACGTCATCCATCGTGCATCTGAAAAACTGTCTCAATTAATATTGAGGCAGAGGCTACTCAACATCGGCTCGGTACGGACGTACCCATGCTCCAGCGATTCCCGCTCGCAAAGCTATGCGGCTATACGATAATATGTTTCAGTCATTATGTTTTCCTACCTCTAACGTCCTCCTAGAGGAAATGATCCAACTTTCCGTTTATTTAATATCTCCATGTTTGAATTCTCTTTAATATTCCCTGTAAATACTCCCCCTGTAATTATTCCCCTTTAATCTAAATAAATTCTTTTATTTTTTTTAAAGAAGTCTCTTCATCCTTCGTCTGCATTATTTTAATCTTGGTTTAGAAACTAACCCAGAAATATATATATATATATATATAAAAACCCTAGACATCACATCACTAAAATACTTCTATCAGAAGAGTCTAATTTTTAAGGATTTTGTTAGTCTCCCCCCCCTCCCACACATATATACGTAGAAAGATGGTTCTGAATTGATTAAAATTATAGTTGTAATTTGTGATAAATTGCTTAAAAGTTCACATTTTAAGCTATAAATCACGATTGTTAAATGTTCATTCTGTGAGGTCGGCTGTCTTATGCTTCATATTAACATATAGATAAACATTTATGCATTTATCGACTACTCTTCAATAAGATTGGAATTGCGAACGTGTAACAGCGTCTTACTCTAACGTTATTCTTTTGATTCAATATTCATTAAAAAGGATCGAGAGGAGGTATTTGGAATGCAGCACGTAGCAAAATGTTTGTTCATCTACTTAGTGATGAAGATTTTTAACAAAAAATTGAAATAACGCGAGTTTTATATTTTCTTCTTTGGTACTGTATTCATCAAAAGAAAAAAAAAAAGATGAAAATTAACTCCTCAAATAAAGAGAGTTGCTTGCGAAAATAAATTCAAGTTTAAATAAACAATTTTTGAGATTCTTTGATTTTCTATGGTTTGTGGTAAGTTCAACAGTAGATAGACTCACAAGTCTGCATACTACTCACTTAACTAAAAAAGGAGCACTCACCATCTCAAATCTGAAATCTACCTGATGTGTTGGTGGTGGAGTATGCAGTCTCGATGAATTGTATTGTCTTCACCCATGAACTAAAATCACAGGTAGCAAAATAACTCATTTGCAATGATAAGTGGTCGGATATTAAGCCTATGATTTTCATCAAATTTAGCAAAAAAATCGACGAGACGAAAAAG
>JAOUZG010021225.1:425599-435623 GCA_026289955.1 Argiope argentata
ACTTTAAAATTGTCTACAAGCGGAAACATTTATCAGAAAAATCTGAAATTTTGTGGAGGACATAGTGGAGGGATGGCAATTTTTTTGGCAAAAAAAAGTTACCAATGTCGCCACCAGAGGGCGTTGTATTAATAAAGGGCATAAGTATTTACAAAAATTTAATAATTTTTAAGCAATTACACATTTTGCTTTCAATTTTTTCCCACAGAGTTTAGTTAATTTTTTATCAATTTTACGAATGTTACAATTTTTTTATCAATTTTACAAATGTTACAACTTTTTAATTATAAGGACACATGAACCACATGATATCCATCATTTTCAGATACCATGTGAAATCGCAGGATGTTATGTTCCACATTCGACCAAAGTGTGTTTTGAGAAATGTTCCGCACGTGACATGAAATGCTGTCTTTAAGGTGGAGTAACGTTCTGCAATTTTCGCGATTTATCAAATGTTCTAAATGCCCCCAAAGCAAAAAATCACATGTATTCAAGTCAGGAGATCGGAAAGGCCACACATAAGTAAACTGTCGGTTGATGACCCGCTCTTCTGTAAAATGTGTTTTAAGAACTTTCCACACAATGCAATGTGTGGAGGAGCTCCATCTAGTATAAAATTTGTGCGGTCGAAGCAGTGACGTTGTTGTAGAGTTGGAATAATTTCGTTCTGCAACATCGATGCATAGCGCCTCCCAGTGATGGAGTATGTTACTGGACCTTCAGACGTTAACTCCTCGAAGAAATAAGGACCCGGAATAAATGATGCAGAAAATCCACACCATACGTCACTTTTGGCGAAAGTAACGAAATGTCAATGATAGAGTGTGGATTTTGAGATTCCCAAATGCGGCAGTTGTGCGTGTTCCAAGCACCGTCTAAGTGAAAATGGGCTTCCTCTGACCAGAGGATATTCCATGGCCATTCTGCGTCAACCTCACAGCGAGGAATAAATTCTTGAAAATCTGTGTCGAGCGTTAAAATCGTCCGGAAGTAACCATTGCACAAATGAAAGTTTATAAGGATAGTAGCGGAGAATATTAAGCAAGATCCTACAGACAGTTGAATATGGCTTATTCAACTCATCTGCCACACGTTGGACACTAGTGCTACAGTGAGCATTTGATGCTCTGTCTTCTTAGACCATAAGCGTAACTTCCTCACTGCATCTGCAGAAATGGGTTTTCTTCCTCTCCTAGCATGAACAGACAATAATCTTGTTTCTTCAAATTTCGTAATCATTTTACGCAGGCTCTTTTCATTCATTGGACCTTTTCGAATCCCCTTACAACTCCGAAACTTCCGAAGTGCAACTACGCAGGAATTACAGTTTTGAAAGAATAGTTTCACTAATAACGCATCAGACTTAACTTCAACAGTTGCAGACTTAACGTCATTGTGAATAGCACCTACTTACACCCTTTCCAGGCGGCTGTATGACCAGTTTCTCCACAGTTAATGCGGATTGGATTCAGTATTCTTTCTTTTATTTTGCAGTCCCTGGTAGCATGGGCCTTTCCTCATTTTATGCACTTGGGCTTGAAATGGCATTTCCTGGCTGAACGCTGGAAGCCGTAGCAATTAAAACAGATTGCAGCGGTGTTTTCCCTTCCATAGCTCTCAACTTTAATTCTTAAGTGCAGTAGATATTTTCATTGCAGATGTTTAGAGCTGCTCTTGATTTCTTAACTTCTACTAGGAAAATTGGGTGGAGGGTCTTGGTCCGATAATTTTTTAGTTGGAAGATCCTTGCTATATCGTAGTTTTGGTTCGTCAGTTCTTTGACTATTACTTTTTTCTCTGAGTCTGCGGGAAGACCTTTAATGATTATTTTCATGATAGGATGAACTATTCTTTCTTCGCGGTTAGATATTCGATTATTTTTAGTCTAGATTCTTCAGTGTTTGGTTGAATATAAATTAAATCCCTGACAAGTCTATTAGTTGTATTCGGGTGGCTATTGTGGATTTCTTAGATTAAAAGGTTGTAACTATTATTTATTTTGACAATTATTGCAGCTGCTTTCGTAGTGGTGTTGATTTGGCTATCAGGCTGTTCTGTGAGTACTTCAAATTTGCTGGATGGTTCCGTAGGGGCTGATTCTTTAATTGTCCTAATTTTCTTTGCTGATTTTAGTGGGCTGACTGTTTGGAATTTCTCTTTATTAGACTTGTTGGGTGTGTTGCATTCCGCATCAATTTCAATCTCATTGGTGTTTAACTAGTCTGTGGCCATTTCTTCTCTGTCTCCACAGTTGTTCAATTTTTTTGTTAACTCTTGGAGAGTAGGCATTGAAGCGGTAGATGGCGCCAGTGAGCTGGGTCTATTTTCCTCTGTTGAATCGGAAGCTACTCCTAACGACCCAGGGGGCTGTGAGTGTTGCTTCGCTGCACAGTGTTCTTTATGTATCGCTGTAATTCATCAATAGATGTAGTCCTAGTACTACTCCTATTCATGGAATGAATGCTGGAGCTATCAAACTACGTCCGTCTTCCTCCATGGCTGAAGAAGAATGAATGTCAAACAAGATCTTTGCAAATGTTTCTTCCTGTTATAACAACTGCTACGTGACGTCGAAGCACATTTGCATTTTTACTACAGGTTTTCAAAGTTCAGCGCCCTCTGGTGGTGGCATTGGTAACTTTTTTTGCGGAAAAAAATTCTCATTCCTCGATGATATACTCCACAAAATTTCAGATTTTTTTGATTAATGTTTCCACTTGTAGATAATTTTAAAGTAGGGTACTTTAATTTTGACGATCCTGTATATACAGTTGTGGCAAAAAATCCTGAATATACTCATTTGTTTGCGCAATTTTTGTGTTTGACTTCCTTTTTCGTTATAAAATTATCTCACTGTCTTAAATATTGTTATCGATTTTAATGCATTTTTCTATGTAGATTTCATCTAAAGTAAATAGTTTCATTGATATGTTGAAAAGACCTTGACAAGAAAGCAAAAGGTCACTGTAAGAATGAGTGAGTGTGTTTTCAACCAATGAAATGCTCCATTATTTCAATCAATCAGAGAGCAGTAGCGATAAAGGGTTGAAAGAAAAAAGGTGAAACGTGGTTTATTGTATATAATGCAGCTGTATGCTTGTGAAAAATAGTATATTGAAGAAAGCGATTTGAAGTGCGTTTGTGGAAAACATTGGAATTATGGAAAATTTTTCATATCTGCCTGAGAATAAAAGGTACAAAATAATAAATTTGAGGGAAGAAGGTTATTCTATGCGCCAAATTGATGCTAAAGTACCATGTGGCCTTTCTACTGTCGTGAGAACTTTGAAAAGATTTTCTGAAATAAATTCTATGGCGGACAGGGGGTGATCAGGGCGTACAAGAAAAACATCTTTACGTGAAAACAGGTTATTGCATACGATTTCACTTTCAAACAGAAAGCTTAAATTCCACGCAAATTTTGAAACAACGGACTTTAACACCAAATGTGAGTGTGTGCCCAAGAACTGTTAGAGGAAAACTGCTAGCAATTGGGTTGCGAGGCTGTAAAGCGTCCCCAAAACCATTACTGACTGAATTTCAACGCAAGAGGTGATTGACGTGGACAAGGGAAAATTCATTATGGACTATTAAAGACTGGGAAAAGGTCATATTTAGTGACGAGAATCAGTTTTGTATTTCTGCTAACCAAAGCAGTGCCTATGTAAGACGACACACTCATGAAGAATTCAGCCCTCAGTGTCTGAAGCCCACTGTAAAGTACCCTACAAAAGTGATTGTATGGGGTTGTATGTCTTCTCATGTCGTTGGAAGAATTCACATCATTAGCGGCACAGTGATAGCCATGGATTACATTGAAATACTACAAAATAAATTGCTACCAACTGAGAGAGATCTTTTTGAGAATCAGGCCATGGATTTTTCAGGACAATAACGCCCCTTGTCACCATGCCCAGGTAGTGCAAAAATGGTTGAAAGACCATACTGTGAATAGAAAGAAATGGACCAGGACAGTCTCTCGGCCTTAATCCGATAGAGAACTTACGGTTAAAAATTGGTTATGAAATTTCAAAGAAAAAACCTTCAAGTAAACGGGAATTATTTGAAACTTTAATATTTTTCTTCATCCATATTGTCACGAAAGAACTTCTTTTCAAATTGGTGCATTCCATGCCAAAAAGATGTAGAGCTGTAATTAAAGCAAACTGCTGGACCCTAAAATATTGATTATCTATCATGTGACAACAATGTAATTTTCAAAATGCTTATTAATTATACCGTATTTGTCAATTTTCATGTTAATCATCCTTGCATATTATGTTATTCTATACTGTCTTATTCTACAGATATTTCACATTATTGTATTCAGGCAGCTTTACTACAAAAAATATTTCAGTCATTAAGAAACTAGTAGTACATTTGAAATCAGCATGAAAAAATACATTAAATTCAATATCAATATTTAGGATAGTGCGATCATTTCATAACGAAAAATGAAGTCAAACACAAAAATGCAACAATTGCAATATTTAACCATTCGTTGCAATATTTAACCATGAAGCAAATGGAAAGGTGTAAAACCTGTCGTCTCTTGCTTAGCGGTATTACAGGCAAATGTTACAAATGGTAAAATTTCGTCCCAATTTTTCTGCTCTACATCAACATACATGGACAACATATCGGCCAATGTTTTGTTGAAGCGTTCAGTCAGTCCATTTGTTTGGGGTTGGTACGCCGTTGTCATACAATGATCAACATTGCACAGGTTGACGAGAGCTGAGACAAGTCTGGATTGAAATACTGTTCCACGATCTGTGATAATTATTCTTGGAGCTCCATGTCTCAGAATAATTTCTTCCAACAAAAACTTTGCTACTTCGGTAGGTAAAGCTTTCGCGTCGACATATTGGGCCAGGTAATCCGTGCAGACTATGATTCATTTATTTCCCCGAGTAGATTTTGGAAATCTCCCCAGAAGATTGATTCACCTCCCAATGTGTTGGAAAGGTGAAATAGCCGGAGGAATGGGTATTAAGCGTCCAGGCGGTCGTTGAGGGAGGGATTTTCTTCTTTAGCACTCTCGACAATGCGTGACATATCGGACAACATTTCGATACATCCCCGACCAGCAAAATCTTTTGCGGATTCTGTCATAAGTTTTCGCGAACCCAAGATGTTCTGCGGTGGGTTCGTCGTGAAAATGCCTAAGTATATCAGCTCGCAGATGTTTGGGAATGACTGGTAACCACATCTTGCCATCCGGATCAAAATTCTTTCTGCAGAGGACCTCATTAATCAGTTCAAATGTTTTGTTGTCGGCGACAACAGGATTATTCGAAGGGTTCATTCTGGTGATGTCGGGATCTTTCTTTTGTTCGCTCGCAAGATTCACCTTCGTAATGATAGCTAGAATTTTCTCTGGTGTCTCAATTTCCTCGTCCACAGGATTTCTAGAGAGAGTGTCGGCATCTCTATGCTTCTTACCAGTTTTGTATTTTACTGAAAAATCCTTTTCTTGAAGACGGAGGGCCTATCTTGCCAATCTCCTAGATCCTTTAGGCACACGAGCCAGCACAATGAGTGATGATCAGTTATGATGGTAAAATGATTTCCGAATAGGTAAGGCCGAAATTTGTTGATGACCCATACGATCGCAATGCACACCCGTTCTTTAGAGGAGTAGTTCTTTTCAGCTTTTGTTAGAGTTCTGGAGGCGTATGCTAGAACTTTATCTACAGTCTGTCCATAAGGAGATCTCTGGCCGACAGTCGTCTATGTTTACGGCGGGCGTTATAGAAACAGGTTACTGCAGGAAGAGTCCATTTTGCAGAGGTAGAAATTCATTCAAGTTTCTTACGTTGGCGCGTTTAGCGCCTAATTGGCGGTATTGATATATTGCCTTTAATTTTCGAAAGCAAATTCGAAAAATAATTCACTGGCCTGAAAATCATTTGTGCACTTGGAATTCTGAAAATATATATTATTCCTGTTAAAATAATACAGAATTTCCTATCTGATTAGTGCAGAAAGAACAGAGTAAATCAAATAGAAAAACTGAATAATTATTTATATGTCTATCGGCTGCACAAGAAGAAAAAAAATTCAGTAGAATCCAGCATGACAAAAAATTAATTTTCCTTTTATTTGTTTCAAATTTATGTAACTACTTAAGATCAAATTCTCCGCATCAAACGCGAAGTAATCTGACTAATTCAATATAAAAATAATAACATAATAATCGTAATTATTTCATAATTTTTATAAAAGGTTGCTTTTATTCTGTTACAAAGTAAAATATCCATTGCTAAATATGTTTAAAACTTCTCCAAAAAGTTTTTTAATAAATGATTTTCAGCCCAGTGAATTATTTTTTGAATTTGCTTTCGAAAATAAAAGGCAATTTATCAATACCGCCAATTAGGCGCTAAACGCGCCAACGTAAGAAACTTGAATGAATTTCTACCTCTGCAAAATGGACTCTTCCTGCAGTAACCTGTTTCTATAACGCCCGCCGTAAACATAGACGACTGTTGGCCAGAGATCTCCTTATGGACAGACAGTACGTTATTTTGAATTTGGACTAGCACAGCCCCAATGCCATATCCACTCGCGTCTGTATGAATTTCGGTTGGGGCCTTTTCATCGTATATTCCCAATACTGGTTTATAGGTAAGAGCTTTCTTCAGATTCACAAAAGCTTCTATCTCGTCCGTCCTCCAACAAAACTTTGCATCACCTTTTTGCAGCAACTGCAATGGTTCAGCTAGATAACAAAAACCCTTAATGAATCTTCGGAAATATGAGCAAAGTCGAAGAAAGCTTCGTACATCATGTACATTATTCGGAGTAGGAAACTTGCTTACGACTTTTACTTTGTCGGGATCTGGACGAAGTTCCTTACTGTATACAAGATGACCCAGTATTTTTACTTCTCGGGAGGCAAAAAGACACTTCTTTGGATTAAGCACCAGAACAGCTTCCAGAAGGCATTTTATAAAGAGACTCAGTTGGGTAAGATGGTTTTGAAACGTTTCTGAAAACACTATTATGTCATCTAGATAACAAAGACACGTTGACCATTTGAGATGACGTAACAAATTGTCCACCATTCTCTCAAAAGTCGCCGGCGTATTACAGAGTCCAAATGGCATAACTTTAAACTCATATAATCCTTCGGGAGTAATAACTGCCGTCTTCCCACGATACGCCTCATCTACTTCCATCTGCCACTAACCAGAGCGGAGGCCCATAGAAGAAAAGAACTTAGCGCCCTTCAGGCATTCTAGCTTATCATCAATACGCGGCAGAGGATAGACATCTTTTTTGGTAACCTTATTGAGCTTGCGATAATCTAAGCAAAACCGCCAGCTTCCATCTTTCTTTCTTACAAGCACAACGGGTGATGACCAGGGACTTTCGGACGGCTGGATAATATCTTCATCAAGCATTTTCGTCACTTCTTCTCGAATAATACGTCTTTCCGTAGATGAGACTCGATAAGCTCATTGATTGATTGGAGGCTGATAACCAGTGTGAATCCTGTGTTTCACATTCGTCCATGCATCTATAGCTTTGTCAGTCTTCTTTAAAATTTCCGATAATGTTTGAAGTAGTTAGACTAGTTGAGTTTTTTGCTCGTTGCTTAAATCAGAAGATATAATCGAAATATAATCCTCCAAGGGATATGACGTCTCTTGCTGCGTATCGGGACCGAATGACTTGTCGGAAATCACACATAAATGACCTTCATCCAGGGTCTCGGCTAAGCCTATGAACATGCCTTTAGGTATGACTCGGTTTCCCGACTGAAGGTTAGCAAGCTTGATCTGACTTTGCCCATTACTGTATGAGGATATCATGGATGGTACAGCAATATGGCGCTCAAAGAGTAACAGTTTACTGCCATCGATGACCACATTTATGCATCTCCGGGCTAGGCTTCCTGATACTGCTATTTTAGTGAAAGAACGAGGTTTATGTGTGTAGTCTTCTGTGGCATACAACTTCCATGCGTCCAATGCGGTGGAATCTTGGGGCATCTTCCATAAATAATTCACTCTGCCCGCAGTCTATCACGGCTTCGGAAGCAGCTAAAAAGTCCCATCCAAGGATTATGCCATGACTACAATGCGGCAAAACGGCAGCTTCTGGCTATTGATACGGACATGAAAAATACACTTTCCTATTGGTCGAACAAAATTTCCATCGGCAATTTTCAGAATAATGTTTTTGGCTTCCGAGAACAGTACATTTTCAAGAACCGACGATATTTATCAGAGATTACGGAAAATAAAGCTGCAGAATCCACGAGATAATGAATTGGTTTGTTATCTATTATTACGTTTAGTTGGTTATCAGTCATCTTTGCGGACGACGGAGGATTTTCATAACATGCGTTCTCACCTCCTTTGAAGGTCGCCTCGTTTAGTTTTCCTCGTTCCTACGGCTTGGGGATCGACTTGGTCGACGGTATTGCGACTGTGATCTGAAACGGCGTGTTGGGGATCGGCCTCTGTTCGGACTAGGTGTAGAACGTAGAATGAAGTTTGGTCGGCGAGTTTCTTCTTCAGCGTCAATTTCATTCAGGTTTCGTCAGCGATTGCGATAATTGTCGAAAATTGCTTTCCTCTTTCTGCAATAGCGTACTACGAGTCCGCGACGTCCACAGTGGAAACAAACTGGTCTATTGTCAGTTTTTCACCAAAGATAAGTTTTTCTGGGCTACTTGGGTAATCTTTGAGCGGGTTCTCTTGATCTCCTGGTTACAGTGGCATATGTTGGTCGTCGTTGGATTTCGCCAGGTTTTACTGAAACTGGTGCTATGACCTTTTCAATTTCGTTTTGAACCGTTTCTTCAAGCGATTGGTCTTGGGAGTAGGAGTCCAAATAGGTAATAGGTTCATGCGTTTCGTCGATTACTCGTTGGACTTCTTGTACAGTTCTTCTAATGAGGGACACCAAATCGGACTCGTCTTCAATGGCTTCTACCGGTACGACGTTTGGAAGCCTCTCAAACTTTAGTCGTCCAAACCTCCTCTATTCCAAATCCTCGATATAGTTACAACATTTAATGAAATCAGCTGTAGTGCTTATTTCCTTCGTCAGTAGAGTCTGATAAATGTCTTCCGCAATACCTTTCATTAGATATGACTTTTTCATTGTCAGACATTGTTGAATTTACTTCTCAGCAGAGACCTAAGACACTCTGCATATATGACTGCGTACTTTTTCCCGAATGCTGTGCTCTGTACTTCAGCTGTTCCTCCGCTTTTCTGGTATATTTTTTCGATCACCAAAAAGCGCATTTAGTTCGGTTTTAAACATTTCCCAAGGATTCAGGCTGTCCTCGTCGTTTAGGTACCACTATTTTGCAGTACCGTCGAGGAAGAAATACACATTTGCAAGGCACATCATGTCGTCCCATTTGTTAAATTTAGCTTCTCGATCGTATTCTGTAAGCCATTTTAAAGGGTCTTCTTCGGAAGGTTGATGGGTTCCTCTGTTGTTGGTATGTAGGAGTCACTATAATGGGCTTAGTTTCCTTTGTCATTTTCTTTTTTCTTCTCTTTTATGGAGAATAAAGTCCAAATTCTGGAGATATTCCTCTCAAACGGAGGTTCTTGCTAAGACTGTAACTATTATTCACTTTTGCAGAGATTGTTACCCGGCGCTTCCACCAAATCTGTCTCGAAGACTGAATTAAAGGCATGGATAGTAAGAAAAAATTGCTTTTATTAGCACCAAACAACTCGCTGGAGAACAGGATGAAGAACTGAGCCGAACTCAGCTTTTATACATCTGGAGAGCATTCGAGAATAAGCTCGCATGAATAGTAAAGAATGTTATAGAATCATCTTGATTTTAGAGAAATAATAAGAACAAATTTAAATTAAAATCCAGCCTTTGGATAAAATGCGCTGCCCGGGAATCGTACCAGGGATCACCGGGTTAACAGTCCAATTCTCTGCCAATTGAGACATGGCGAACGATAACGCACTTCTTTTTTGGGGCAATCTCTCTCTCTCTCTCTCTCTCTCTCTCTCTCTCTCTCTCTCTCTCT
>JAOUZG010021225.1:435633-446293 GCA_026289955.1 Argiope argentata
TCTCTCTCTCTCTCTCTCTCTCTCTCTCTCTCTCTCTCTCTCTCTCTCTCTATATATATATATATATATATATATATATATATATATATATATATATATATATATATATACCAAAATCTCTCCCACCATACCAAAATTTTAATCTTCTACCTGTATATTATTTTTAAAAATTTACTGTTAGCTGTAAACACCAATAGCAGATTTCCAACTAAGCAGAATAGACAGCTGCTTAAAGTAGCTGAATCGAGGGAGGGCGGCAGGCAGGTCGATGCAATAATGTTAGTATTGACGAGATAAACAAAATGATATTAGAAAAACAGGAATTCTTTAAATTATAAAAAAGGAAAATATTATGAGTTTTTTGTTCAGTATAATAAGCTAGGTTCCTATCTGTAGTATTACGTTAATTTAGTTATTACAGAATTAACGTATTGATATATACACTGAAGTGACAAAAGTCATGGGATGACTGTTAATATCGTATCGGTGGTCCTTTTGCCCGGCGAAGCGCAACAACTCGACATGTCATGGAGTCCACAAATCGTTGGAAGTCCTCTGCAGGAATATTGAGCTTTGCTGTCTGTATAGACGTCCATAATTGTAAAAATGTGAATGGTGCAGGAGTTTGGGCATGAACGGACCTTTCGATGATGTCCCATAAATGCCCGATGGGATTCCTATAGGGCAATCTAGGTGGCCAGATCATGCGCTGGAATTGTCCGGAATGTTCTTCAAACCAATCGCGAACAGTTCTGGCCCCGTGACATGGCGCATTGTCATCCATAAAAATCCCATCGTTGTGTGGGTACGTGAAGTCCATGAATGGCTGCAAGTGATCTGCAAGCAGCTGAACATAACCATTTCCAGTCAATGATCGGTTCAGTTGCACCAGAGGACCGAGTCCATAACATGTAAAAACAGCCCACACCATTATGCAGCCACCACCAGCTTGAACAGTGCCTTGCTGACAGTTTGGGTTCATGGCTTCGTGGGGTCTGTGCCACACTCGAACTCTACCATCAGCTCGTAACAACTGAAATCGTGATTCATCTGACCACTCCACGGTTTTCCACTGGTCTAGGGACCAGTCGATATGCTCACGAGCCCAGGAGAGTCGCCGCAGGCGATGTCGTGCTGTCAGTCAAGGCACTTGAGTCGGTCTTCTGCTGTCATAGCCCAAGGAAGACTAATTTCGCCACACAGTCCTATCGGACACTTCCCTCGTACGTCCCACATTGATTCCTGCAGTTATTTGACGAAGTATTGCGTGTCTATTAACATTGACCATTCTACACAGACGTCGGCGGTCTCGGTCGTTAAGTGCAGGTGGTCGCCCAATGTCCATGATGGGATGGGATGCCTGACATTTCATACTCTCGGCACACTCTTGATACTGTGGATCTCGGAATGTTGAATTCACTAACGATATCCTCAATGGAATGACCCATGCGTCTAGCTCCAACTAACATTCCACGTTCAAAGTCTGTTAATTCTCGTCGTGACGCTATAAATCATTAAACACCTGTTCACATGAATAACTTGAGCACAAATGAAAGCTCTGGAAAACGAAATGCGCATTCTTACTTTTCCGCTGCGATACTACTGCCATCTGTATATTTGCATATTGCTATCCCATGACTTTTGTCACTCCAGTGTATATATATTGCTTCTAAGTTAATTAACGTAACTTATAAGCAATAAATATAAGTTTGCTTCATTTTGTTAGTAAAGTGTATGACATTTAATTTTAAATAAAATTTGAAAAATTGTATGAATTACTGCAATAAAAAAATACTCTAAAATAAATGTTGAGTGCGATAAAAGCATGTAATACTAATTCACTAGTTTACTAAGCGATGAATGAATATTAAGAATAATACTAAGAATGAATACTAAGCTAGTTTACTAAGCTTTACGGAGGATCAGAAAATGACTCAATTCGCCACTAATAGGGGAAAAAAATAATACGAAAATAATAACATTAAACAATAAAGAAAAAAGTCTATTCTATAATGTTATAATGCGCGTATGTATTGATGAAATATCTGAAATAATTTTAAATATATTATTGAAAAATATACTTCAAATTTTTTAATAATTTATTTAAATCGATAAAAAAGCTATACTTTAATAAAATTCAAAAAAATTAAAAATCACACACACACACACACACACACACACACACACACACACACACACACACACACACACACAAATTTAAAAAAAGATGTAAAAGTGTTTTTGTGTAAAAATATGCACCAAAATTATTGAGGGGAAACATTAAGCTAGCATCCTTCAACAATACCATAGAACTTTTTTTTGAAAAATTGATGCCTAACATTGTTTCTTGCTCATTCTTTACAATCTCATTCTTAATAAGACGAAATAACCATGTGCAGAATCCGTTAATTATTTTTCAATGTCAATCTAGAGAATTTTGAATATGCCGTATCGGGATTTGAGATCGTATATACAGGCCAGCCTGGATTATCAAATAGAAGTTTTTAGGTTTGAAATTTTTTTGATTTTTATTCAGGGAAAATCCAGTTTTTACTTCCATTCCATTTTTGAAAGTTATGTATTAGGGCTTAATCAAATTAAAATCAAGAATTTTTTGGATTTAAAAACATTGTTTCCAGGATTTTTATTTTTTTGTTTTCAAGATTTTCTTTAATTTTGTTGTTGTTGTTGTCGCACACCGACTTACACTAATACTCAACTCGATAGTGAAATAGGAATTTATGCTAAAAAAATTTGCAATTGTTAAAATATTTTATTTGAAAAATGTTTTCATTAAAATTCTTTTCCATGCGAGGCGAAGCCTTTAGAAAACGGCCCTCAATTAAAAGTTTTATTATGTAATTTTTCATGGCATTTTATATTAAAGTAAATTGCTTATATAAAGAATAAATAAAAATAAAAAGGTGGAGATGGTTGAAAAAATTTAGATGTTTGGTGAAGAAAAAAAGATAGTACTCTTGCATTATTTAAAGAGCCATACAAAGGTTTTACCGTTTCTATATATTCAACCCATATTCATTATGATGTTAACATAATCGATTGTAAGATAAAGGCAATTTTTTCTAATTTATTTAAACTCATTTCTTTTATATCTGTAGCCTATATTACAATTAATAAATCTTTTTCTCTTTCTTGATCAACAACAAAAATTAAACAGTACATTCTGCCTTTTATGAAAGAATTGTAATTAATGACTGAGTTCTATAATCTCTATTCAGAATCATTTTTATTTTTTTAGAAATAGAAATAAAACAACATGTCTGTTGGATGTATTTGTAATTTCATTATAATTGTCTTTATCTTTTATTAGTTATTTTTGTTCTTGTGCTCTTTTTCGTTTTCCTGTATTATCTTTGTGTTCTTTTATTATCATTTAAATGTATGTTACTGTATCTGGCAACTAATTTATTGTTAAAGTATTATTATTGTATTTTGGCAACGGCTTTTTATGTATTCATTAACTTGAGCTGCTCGTAGCTGCAGTCGTTCTGTAAAAGCTCTTTCTAAAATGGAGATTAAACGTGTTTTCACTTTTAGAAGATTTTAATTTCATCTGCAACGATAAATGTCAGAAAATAATTTTTTGAAAGGTCAAGCACAACGTTCTAGTACAAGTTCTTATATTTTTATTCATTTTAATTGTTTTATTGTATTAGTCATTTTAGTATTGCAAACGATTAAAAAATGTCTCACGTTTATTGTTGAAAAAAATATCACATTTCTTATTTATTTTATTTTATATAATGACGTGCAAAAAACGACATTTTTCTAGGTTTTATTTGCTGTGGTCATTAATTTATTTTTTTTAAATCAGAGCTCTTGTAAATTCAATGTCAACACGCTATTAAAAGCTGATTTTTTTGAGATGCTCGTGCAGATCTTTTTATTTTTCGTCTATGGATTTCTGTTGGATGCAAAAAACCTCATTTTCAAAACATCATGATCTGACATGATAAAAATATAACTAAATGTTGCTTTATAATGTTACTTTTAAAATTATTGAATAATATTATAAATAATGATGTAATATCTCGAAAGACGAAATAGTGACAGTGTCGACTGAGCTTTATTTTTTATGGGATTATCTAAACGTAATAAAAAAGTTAAGTCCTGACAAAATAACCAATTATGAAAAGAATTTCATTATAAATAAAAAGTAAAATCGTATCTAAAAACGCTTTTAAAAAGCAATAAAAACACCATTAAATAACGCGGTAATCTCAAGTTGTAGAATAACTAATGAACAAAATTTGAAAGCCTTTACCGTCATCCCGACCTGCGAAAGGGGAAGAGAATCATCAGATTCTATCTATTCCCCCATTCTCTTTTTTTATGTATAGCCTATTTCTTAGAAAGAATAACCTATATAGCAAAAAAACAGCACATGTATTGAGAAGTAAACGCTTATCTTTACAACTCTCAATACAAGAGAGTTGTTGGTTTGGCAAGTGACGCAGTGAGTCAGCACAGAAGCAACAAAGTCGTTCGTTCTCGAACGAAAGAGCCTAGTTTATTCGTTTGCGAAAGAAAGACCCTAACTCGTTCATTTGCAAACGAAAGAGGCGATTCTTTCGTTCGAAGAGTCTGAAAAGATCGTTCGCGAACGGGACAAATTGGTGAAAAAACGACTTTGAACCAAGTCTTTCAATTGAACGAGATTACCCATCACTAAAATGCACAGTGCTAAGTATGTTTTGTTTTTGCACATGCGCGAGGTGTGAAGTAATGTACTTGTGTATATTTTACTTGGATTTTTAGATAACGTTAGCCCTGGTATGCATGTGTTTCATTTTCAAGTTGAAACTGCGTTTCGTATCCAATCAAGTTTATTTTTTCTTCCCAAGAGGCTCGTTGGGTATTCTCCTGCAACGCAGTGGCTTTTTCTCATATCATCTAAGATCTCTCTCTCTCTCCTAAAACTACAGCTAAAACGGTACTTTCTTTCTCTGAAGCTCTACTCTGCACTTCTGGCTAAACGCCAGTTCTAAGTGACTTATATTCATTTTTAACCACTAGACGCATGCCAGTGCACATGCTCTAACATACCCCTGGGCCTTGCAATATTACAATATTCAATTATAGTATTAAAATTTCCCAAATTTCAGTGTGAAAACAAGTTAAAATAAAAAAAAACAATTTAAAAACAAACACCATCTGTAAAAATAGAAGTAACTAACTATTTACATTTAGAGGCAAAACACAGATCTTAGTTATTGGCCTTTTGAATGCTCCAGTCTGTTTTTATTTTGACTGATCTTACTTTACCGTCTCAACCATAATAGACCTCAATGACACGTCCTAAAAGCCAGTTGTAAACTGACGTAAATTCCTCTTTTACACTTACTACAGCACCAGGTTTTATGTTATCCTTCTAGGCTATCCCCTTTGTTCTCTGTTGTAGAGTAATCAAATAATCGTTACTTCACTTTTTCCAAATTTCCTGAATGACCTTTGTTGTTCTCTGCCAACGACTTAATCACTACAGGTTCAGGAATAAAGTTTATTGATCTACCTTTTAAGGAATGTGCAGGGGACAATACCTCAAAGTTATCAAAATCATAGAAAATTGGAGTTAAAGGCCCAGAGTTTAAGATACCTTCCACCTGGATAACCACGGTCTCGAACTCCTCATATGTGAATCGTGATGGAAGCCTTCTCTAGCCTTTCCCCAACTCTCAAGACTTCTCTATCATCCTGAAACATATCTGAAAACTTAAGACTGTTTGAAGGGTCGCTTAATTTAAGCCTACTCTGGTCCTGCTTAATAAGCCAGGTTTCTGCATCTTTTACCTCTCTATTATTTAAAGGCCCCCTTCCTTCTCCTCTTCGATAAACAAACAGAACATTTGTAAATAAACATGTGAGTATACATTTGTAAGAAACATAAGACACAATACGTTATTATTTTAAAATAATTATTAGAAATTTCCATAATTTGGTCGAAAAAATCAAATTTCTTGGAACTCCAATGAAGTCTGTAGTATTCTCTCAGGCATCCTCGGCTTGCAATCAAAGTCATCCCGCTCGGCTGGCTTCCCAATAACAGAGGTTGGATAAGCATTGTTGTTGAATCTCTAGTCCATACCACCATAGAGAGTTGTCACGAAGCTCCTCAGGAAGTAATCCTTTAGATATGATGTCCGCCGGATTCTGTTCCACTGGTAGTTGGAACTCAGTTGATGAATCTTGGACACTCGATTAGCCAAGAACTTCTTTGATTCTCGATGTATCCATGAAATCACATTAGTCGAATCCGACCAAAAATACATCGCGGAAATCTGAAGTTTCAAAGCATCCGGCACCTTTTTCATCGATTTAGGGCAAGAGCTCTCCGCACAACACAAGTGTTTGAAGGGAAATCTGTCTCAGCAGCGACACTCAGCTTTTACTCGTTACCAGACTCGCTTTAACTTCTCCAAGGTCATATGTAGTCTTGAGATCGATGCACCACGTGCCTTTTCTGACGAGTCACTAAATGCATGCAATTATATGCATTTTGCTGTCTTAACCATAATGCATCTCTCAATAGCAATATTATGCTTCTAGGGAGTCGATAAATCGGCACCATTCCTTTTCTTCCTTTGAAGGAAGTTCATCACTCCATCCCAATTCAAGCAACCTCAATCTTTGTATAAATATCTTTGACCAAGTTATAATTGGTTTGAGGAGACCTAAGGGATCAAAGATTCTTGCAATAGTAGACAAGACCATTCGTTTGGTGAATGAGGTTGGCCTATGCTGCTCTATTCCGAAAAGAAAACAGTCTAATCTGGGGTTTCAAATGATTCCTAACGCTTTAATCTCATGACTCGGAAAAAGAATATTCTCGTAGATTTGAAGTTATCTCAGGTAAGTTTCCGCACCACTTTTGAAGATGCATCTTTGCAGTCTTGAATATCTCAATCAGCTGATGCTGCAACTCAATGACTACAACACTTTCTGCTCTCGAGAGAATATCATCCATGTAGCAGTCATTCAGCACCACATGAGCGGCCAAAGGAAAGCTTTTAGCTTCGTCCATTGCCAACTGCTTCAAGGTTCTCGTGGCTAAATAAGGAGCGCTAACTGTGCCGTAGGCGACAGTAGTTAACTCGTAAGTCCTTATTAGTTCTTCTATACCCTTTTTCCAAACAATTATCTGCAAGCACATTTGCTCTGGGTGTATGTTTATCATCCGAAACATTTTCTCTATGTCCGTTGTAAAAGCATGCGTGTGTTTTCGAAAGTGAACCATAATGGAAAAAAGATCTTTAACCAGACCGCCATTAAATTGAATAGAATTTAGCGATTTTCCGTTCGTTGACGAGCTCGAAGCATTGAAAACTGTTCTCAGCTTTGTTGTAGATTTTTCGGGACGGTACATCCCATGGTACGGCATGTAAAATGCAACTTTAGATTCATCCGTCTTAACCTCTGTCCTGTGGTCTAAATCTTCGTATTCCTGCAAAAACTTCTTATAGAGTGACAAATATTCTTTATCTTTAATTAGACGCTTCCACAAAGAGTTTAATCTCGGAATCGCAGTCTGTTTTGATTCACCAAGGCATGAAGGATCTTCTTTCAAAGGCATCGCAACTGTGCACCTTCCTTCGTCATCTCTGGAATAGGTGTTTTCATAATGCTCTTCCCAAATAGCTGATTCACTAGTCTTAGTAGAGTCAATTTTTACATTTTCGATTTCCCAAAACTTTTTAATTGAAAGATCTGGATTATTCACAATCTGAATAAGTCCACAGTGTTCTTTGCCCTTTCCATCGGAAAAAGTGAATCCAGAAACAACAAATCCGAAAGCCGTGTTTTGAAGAGTAACATTCGAATTCTCTATCCTGAACTGAACGTAGCATTAATTCGTAGAAGACCTCTCCTCCTAGAAACATCTGCAAGTGCTCTTGAATATTGAAATTTCTATCTGCCAATTTCAGATTGGGAATGCCATCCAGATTAAACGCGATCCTCGTAGCTGGAACAAAATCCTCGGTTATTGTTGGTACCAAAAGAAAGTCCAATTTCCTCGAATAACTTCCTTCTTCATTGCAGATAGATGCAGACTCTCTCGAGTCAATCGGAATTACCGAATTGCTTAATCCTGACACTGTGATATTCGTCTTTACTTTCTTCAGGAAGCTCGCACTATTCTTTAGTAACAAAGTTCGAAGAGCTTCCGCTATCCAGGGAATGACCTACCGGGAATGATGACCTACCTTGGACCATCACCGGGAATGACCCACTTTCACTCTTGATGTAGCAAATTGCGGTGTTCAGCAAAACACGGTTTCTTCTGTTTACACTCGATGCCGTTAATAGGTTGAGTGTTTCCGAATTAGGTACGAAGTTGGGCGCCAGTACATTTAGATGTTCGAAATCGGAATTGCTCGCTTCTTGGTTTCGTGATCTCTCAGCGAAATGAATCGTTTTATGGTGTTTCTTTCGGCACTCTGAACAAACGAACCTTGATTTACAGTCCTGCGCTTTATGCGATGAAGCCATACAATTAAGACGAAGGTTATTGGCTTTAATTAGATCAATTCGCTGATTGACAGGAAGTTTTAAGTACGTTGCACACTTATACAATGGATGCGATTCCGAGCAACACACACGCGTTAAATCTTTAATTTCACTTAAAAATACTTTTGACGGGTTTTTCACTGGATTGCTTCGAGGGAAGACATTTGGTGAGTGTTTTAAGCTCTTGCCTCGGGAATTATAATACAAATCTATCTCCTTAGCAAGCTCTAGCGGGTGAAACCAACCATTTCCTGCGCGCACTGTAATATGTGAAGCCACCTCCTCTTCAAGCGTGGTGAAAATCTTGTCTGACACAATGAGATTGTTTAATCCATCGAAATCCGAGACCTTAACTTCACATAATACTGCCAATTTGTTATTAAGCGATAAATATAACGAGTATACGTTTCGTTTGAATGACGCGCAGCTTTCCTAAACTGCTCCAGGAATTGGTATGCACTCGGTTCGGATTCTCTTAGAATGATTGATTTTCATAGTTATTAAGCTCGTCGTCCTTAACATATGTTAACACATTTGACGCTCTTTTTTCCAAAAATTCAACAAAATTTTGGACTTATGTTACTCGGGTACAATTTTTGATGTAAAGGTTCTTTCCAACGAAGCAAAAACGAATGCCAAACCTTGAAGTCTATTTGGCACTTTCACAATTAAAATTTGAATTCTCTTTACCAACGTATCCAGAGAGTCAAAACCCTCGTTTACTCTCTCCTTTAACTTCAGCTTGCTGTAAACGTGCAATTTCAATTTCGAGTTCCTTCAATTTGATTCCCTTCGCTTTCTTACGTTTTTCAATAGTAGACTGAATAAATCCTTTCACAAAATCATTATCTTCTTTAAAAGTTTTAGTTTCTTTAATAATATTAATTAACTATTCAATGGTTACCTTTTCCTAATAGTTCACCAATAATAGTTTCACTCAAGCTCAATGGCAAAAATTATGATGATTTTCCTTTAAACATTTCTTAATCATCTTCTCAAAATTAATTCAACTGCTCAATTTACAATGATAACACATAAAGACCAGTACCCACGGCACTTTCTATAGTTCATGCCTCCAACTGTCGACGGACCACAATGTTAGCGCCGGCCAAGTATGTGCTTCATTCTCAATTGAAAACTCCAGTTCGTCTCCAATCAAGTTTATTTTTTTTCTCATATCATGCAATATCGATCACTGACTCATTCACTATTCTCACTGAAGCTCTACTCTGCACTGCTGGCGAAACTCCAGTTCTTAAGTGGCTTATATTCATTTTTAATCACTAGACACATGCCAGTGCGCATACCCGAAGAGATAAAGATGTAGTTTTTAGTATTATCTTCACAATAATTCATATTATAATCCAAATTAGTTTGAAGTATAGCATAATGAAAAAAAAGAGAAAATATTTATAAAAGTATATTTTTACTCTTATATTTGTATTGGAGACCAACAAAATGTTTCTACCAGGTATGTCGTCTAACCCATCATGACACACATCCTTCATTTCGAGGATCTATGTATGCCTTCTACCTCATTTAATCAAATATTGTTCAAAATAGGATAGCTTTCTGGTCTAAATGCATGATTCTCAGTATATTGGCCGATTTTGCATACGTGCAAGGTGTGAAGTTATGTATATTCTACTTGGATTTTTAGATAAATATTTAATTTTTTAGTATTATCTTCCCAATAATTCATTTTGTAATATGAATTTGTTTAAATTATCGCATTAAAAAAGGAAAAATATGCATAAAAGTATACTTCTACTCCCATATTCGAATCGAAGACCTACAAAATATTTCTACTTGGCATGCCACTTAACCCACCTTGACAAACATCCTTCCATACGTGGAGCTATGTAGGCCTTCTACCTCGTTTAATTAATTATTGTTCAATATAGAATAGCTTCCTCGTCTAAATACATAATGATAAGTATATGAGTTGGATCTGAATATACTCAAGTTATGGAGTTAAATGTTGTTGTTATTGAAGCGAAAATGAAGTTCCTAACCAAGTGCCCCGATGGCTCAGTCGGGAGAGTACGGGATTCGTAATCCGAAGATCGCGGGTTCGAATACAAGAAGAGCAAGTTGCTATGGAAACATTCAATTCATTTCTGCTTCAATTTTA
>JAOUZG010021225.1:456293-494754 GCA_026289955.1 Argiope argentata
GTTAATTATGCAAATTTGTATTATGTAAATTTAATCCTAATTTTCTGCGGGCCTTCAAACTCTTGAAGGTTTTTGTATATATAAGTAGTTTCGAGATTAGTCAGATAATAAAAGAATCGTGAGTTGAGCTTGAGTGTGTTTGTTCTCGTTAGCTTTACTACATTCATCTCATCTTCGCGACATTATCAATGGCACTTGCCATGTAGAAGCTTGCTGATGCATCAGGTGATTTAAGCCGAAATAATCGTCTCTTGTTTGAAGCAGCGCCAACTGGGGCCAAGAGTACACATTCACTTGCTTAGCTCCTTTTCACAGGGTTGGGAGGAAGGCACATTCACACGACTCACAGACAGAATACAGAAGAACAACCATGCCCTTGCCAAAACTCGTATCAGAAATGCATAGATCATGAAGAATACGCGCTAACTCTGTGCCATGACGCCATCTCAAAGATCATAGTTGCAGGGGCATGGAGAGGCGTTATGTGCCATGACGCCGGCATTGAGTTAATAAGTTTTTTATATTCTATTTATATTTTTCGAAAAAAAATTATTTTTTAATATTATGTGCACAATAATTCGAAGTGAAGGCATAATTAATTTAAATATAGCTTTAAAAAAAGAAAAAAAAAATAGGTAAAAGTTTACTTCTACTCACAGATTCGAAACGTAGACCTACCAAAATGTTTCTGCCAGGCATGTCAATCCACCCATCATGCCACACATTCTTCCATACGTAGACTATGTAGACTTCTTCTATGTAGAATCAATTGTTTTTCGTAATAGGATGACCTACTGGTCTAAATGCACAATTCTAAGTATAGGGGCTGTTTTTGCACATGCACAAGGCGTGAAGTTATGTTGTGTTTATTCTACTTGAATTTTTAGATAAATATGTATTTTTTTAGTATTATCTTTACAGTAATTCGTATTTTAATATAAATTAGTTTGAAGTATAGCATTAAAAAATTTTAAAAAAAGAGGAAAATATGTGTAAAATTACATTTTTATTCCCAGATTCATACCGTAGACCTACAAAATGTTTCTACCAGGGATGTTACCTAATCAAATATATCACTATTTCTTCGGACTGAGTATCTATATATGGCTTTTACATCGTTTAATCAATTGTTGTCCGAAATAGGATAACATCCTGGTCTAAATGCACAATGCTAAGTATAAGGGACGTTTATGCACATGCGCAAGGTGTGAAGTTATATAGTTGTTTATATTCTATTGAAATTTTTCGAAATTTTTAAAAAATATTTTATGTACAATAATTTATAGTGAACTCAGACTTAGTTTAAGTATAGCATTAAAAAATAAAAAAAAGAAAGGAAATACGTGGAAAAGTATAATTCTACTCCCATATTTGAACCATAGACCTTCCAAACGTTTCGACCAAGCCTGTCACCTAAACCATCATGACACACATCCTTCGATACGTGGAGCTCTAAGGCTGTTGCAGCAAGCAATCAAGCAAAAAATTTAACATAATTACATTGAGCTTGGCTGGCATCACCCCTTTTGTTGTTGTTCTAAAATTACTTATATACCTGTAACGCCTACTTAGATGGAAGAAAAAAAAAATGTTTTACTAACGTCATCTCCCAAGATTTAATATATGGTGCCGAAAACCTATGTGAATCAAGACCGTGAATAAATACTTCCTGCTTTTTACGAAATACCGACAGGTTTACTTTCTTATTGAACTTTTTGTGTTTATACTTCATATTACTGCAATGGTGACGTCTGATAAAACAAGAAATAAAATGGCGCTGCTCAAGCGAAAACGGAAAACTGTTCGCAGTAACATTACTCGTTTTACTGTTGAAGAAAGTAACATAAAAGATTATTTTTCAATTGAATATGTTGAATATATTTGTAATCGCTTAACAATTGACTTAAATGAAATTAAAATAATAGATTACTTTCTGATGATGAATATGAAAACTGATGATGATTACTTTCTGATGATGAATACGAAAACAATCTACAATATGAAAACTATTCGTATAATGCCGAATTTGCAATTTTTTAATCTAAAAAAAAAATGATTCAAAATAAATTAGCACCAGCTATGAATAACGTTACTGATTCGGCTGTTAATGATAATAATTTGGCAATGAAATTAAACCCTTGCATTACAATGCCTGCTGTTCAATCGTATACTGTAAAATTGCCTACAATGAAGTTAGAACCGTTCAAAGGTGATGTGGAAGAATGACAAAGTTTTTGGGAACAATTTCAATCTTCGGCAGATAATAATCCAAATCTTTCCGTAATTGATAAACATGTTTTTTAACGGTGTTATTTGCAAGATGAATCAAAACGTTTGGTCGATGGTATAAGCCGATACTTATGAAACTACTAAAAAACTCCTGATGGACAAATATGGTGATAAAAATAGATTTATTCAAGCTCATTTGGACTTTTCGGAAAATTTAACTCCAATACAAAATTCTTCATCATTATCACTAAATGAAGTTTTAATTGAATGCAATAGGAGATTACAAGTTCTAAGTGCCTTGGAAGAGGATATTAATGCTTATGGACGAACTTTAACCCCTAAAATTTTACGAGCATTTCCTGATGACATTTGTCGTCGTTGGATTATTTTTGCAAAACGTCAAGAAATTTCAGAGTGTGGTATAACAAAATTAATTCAATTTCTTTCGAAAGAGGTGGAAGGCGCACTTACAACTCTGAAAATTAGAGGTGAACAGTCTGTTCACTATGTTTTTGAACCTTCCACTGCTAACTTGTATGTTAATTCTAAGCGCACAATGTCGATTAAAAAACAATCTCCATTTTGTGCTTTCTGCGATACTAATGGGCACTGGACACGAGACTGTAACTGATATAGATACTCGTAAGCAAAAGTTAAAAAGCAGTAACCGCTGTTTTTTATGCACAAACCGTGGCCATATAGTAAACAATTGTCCGCGGAAAGACAAAACCTGTTGCTATAAATGCAAAAAAGGCATCATGTTTCCATCTGTAAAACTGTAGTTGAAAATCCAAATTTAACTGCCATTCCAATTACTTTTACTAACAACGTTGGTATTATAACTCCCAAATTTACTCATCTGAAAACTGCTCGAGTATTTGTAATTGGTCCAACTGGTAAAACAAAAGTAACGCGGTTAACAGTGGGAGGCCATCTACTTTCATTCACCTTAGTTTAATCGACTTCCTGCAGTTGGAAATTACTAGTTCAGAAAAATTGAACCTTCAAGCATTTGAGTCTATTTCAACAAACACAGTGACAAGACCGAGAGTCAAATTTATTTTGTCAAGCATTTGAAACAATTCAAAAATAAATATACAAGCATTTGAGAGTTCAATTGCTTATGACTTGCATCCTTCTACTTCCCAACCTGTCTCTTCTTTTGCCCATAGTCAAAAGTTGAAACTTGCTGATCCATCAGATAGTTTAAACGACTTACCGATAGAAACTATGATAGGTGCTGATTTTTATTGGACAATAGTGCACACTGAATCTCCTATTAGACTTTCTGAGACTCATGTGCTAATATCTACGTTATTTGGAGGGATTTTTTCCAGCAACTGTTCGTTCACTTCTATAGCAAACTCTTTTGTTTCTTCAGTTCAAAAAATCAGCGCAGAAATTTTGGTACAGGGATCGGGTGATCACGTGAGACAGTTTTGGGATTTGGAAACAATTGGCTTTAAAACTACCAAACATAAAGGAATGATTATTTGTGATTCTGAAATTTTAAGTGATTTTCTCAATTCATTTTGCAATTTTATTCACCATCGTGTTGTAAAGTTGCCATGGAAACAAGAGGTGACTCTTTCATCAAATAATTACGAAATAGCACTCAAACGATTTCAAATACTCCGTAACAAACTTTTTACTCATTCAGACTTAAAGGATATTTATACAAATGCAAATGTAACAAAGGAAATGTAACAAATGCAAAACTATATCGATAACCAATATCCTGAACTTGCCGATATGAGTCCTTGCAACGAATCAAAACTATTTTACCTGCCTCATCATGTATTTGAAAAACAAAAGAATAACGAAAAGAAATGACGAATTGCATTTGACGCTTCTTTTCATTCACCAGGACATCCTTCCTTAAATGATGCTCTTGAGTGGGGTTCGAATTTTCTTCCGGAAATATTTGCAACGTTGTTGAGATTTCGACTTCCCAAATTCGCAATCACGAGTGACGGACGTCAAGCATCCTTATAACTTATTTTGGCAGAAGAGAATAGAAATTGTACTAGGTTCCTATGGTTTAATACAGAAAAGGATGCAAACGGAGAAATACACTTGCGAAATGAAATACTTACTTATCGTTTTTTTCGTTTACCTTTTGGATTGACTTCTAGTCTCTTTTTGCTTTCTGCTACTTTTCGTGAATTAGTTAACATGCACTCGAATACCTACCCTACTGCAGCTAAGCACCTGGAGAATAATATTTTCATGGACGACTTTGTTATGGGAGTAGATGCTGCTGAGCAAGCAACAACTCTTTACCAAGAAATGCCATATTTAATGGCACAGATAAGTTTACCTTTATCTAAATGGAGTACAAACTCCAAGAACCTACAGAATAGTTGGGAATGAAAGAATATCAACTTTAAAAGCAATACGCAAGTATTAGGAATTAGCTGGAATACCAAGGAAGACGTGTTTCATACAGACATAAAGGAAAGTGTTAATTAGTTTGCTATTTCTTCAACACAACGTTTACTGTTTAAAATTGTATATCCTTTAGGCCTCTATGCTCACAATGGTATAAAGTGGAAGTTTATTGCACCACGAGCAGCTTGGTGGGGAGGATGGTGGGACGGAAGAACTTGTACCTGCAACCTTCGTGCCAAAGGAAAGGAGATTACACGTCCAATCCAACTGGTCATACCTCTGGAGGTTGACCAGGGTGGGGAGGATGTTGCGGCAAGCAAGCAAACTATTATCAATGATAAAATACTCATTTGCAAAGCAAATTAATGTGCTTGTTCAACCTAAAAACAATGTTATTTCTATAACAGGAATTGGAGGTGGCATAACACAATCACTTGGAATTTGTACAGTAAATGTGGCTATAGACAATTTAATTCTAAAGGATGTGAAGTTGCACGTTGTAAATGATGATACATTTCAAGGGCCATTCGTCATTGTCGGAAAGGATTTGATAGATTTTCCAAATTTAGTGATGATAAGACGGGAAGGAAAATCTAGAATGTTTCACATGGATGAATTTCGACGTCTAGCGAACATTGGAGTTGAAGAATCAGCCCATGCAACTGCTATTCTGAGAGCATCAAAAACGATAACTGTTCAACCGAATATGATACAAATGTTGGAAGTTGTAGATAACAAATCAACGGATGACGAAGTGATGACTTTTGATAACGCTGATAATGAATCAAGTTCGTCTTTATTAATTCAAGATGGTAAAACACTAGTACCCATAGTTAACTGCAGCGATAATACTCTACGCTTAAAAAAGGATCGAGTTATTTTAAGAGGTGTTTGGTCGACTGAAAATGTTGATTCTATTAAATATCCCGATATCAACGGTGACAAAGAAAATCTAGTTGCTATTGCCAAAAGAGATCTCAAAGAAAAAGTTAAAATTGATGACATAAAGATTGGACCAGACACATCGGATGAGCAAAAGCAACGTGTCTGTGACCTATTGAATGAATTCAGAAAGTGCATCGCTCTAAGTCCTAATGAGTTGGGATGTGTCAACAATACAGTCATGAAAATAGTTGAAAAGGCTGGTAGTACTCCTGTCGCTCGTTCTCCATACCGTGCTTCCCACTACGAAAGGCAGATTCTAAGAGACATTATTTTAGAAATGAAAGATCAAGGTATTGTTCGAGATAGTTCATCTGAATATAGCAGTCCCGTTTTGCTTGTAAAGAAGAAAACTGGTGAATATCGAATGGTGATTGACTACAGACAATTAAACGCGCAGACTGTCAAGGACAAATTCCCTTTACCACATATAGATGATTTATTAGACAGAATTGCTGGTTCTAGTTTGTTTTGCATTCTTGATGCCTGCCAGGGTTTTAATCAAATACCTATGGATGATGAGTCAGCTCGTAAGGCCGCGTTTACAACACCAGACGGCCACTATGAACCCACTAGACTATTCTTTGGTCTTTCAAACGGGCCTGCAGTGTTTCAACGATGTATGTCATTAGCTTTAGGCAATTTATTATGTAATGGTGTGTCGTGTTTCATAGATGACATATTTTTTGGATCCTCTAACTTTGAAAATATGATCAATATGCTTAGAGCAGTGCTCGAAAAATTGTGCAATGCAGGGATAACGTTGAAACTATCAAAGTGTGAGTTTGCTAAAAAAGAGATTGAATATTTAGGATTTGTTGTCAGCAAGGATGGTATCAAACCTGGACCCAGAAAACTTGCTGCTGTTGCCGAATTCCCTGTTCCCCAAAAAAGGGATGAAGTTCAGAGATTTTTAGGATTGACTGGATTCTTCCGTCGCTTCATTGCTGGCTATGCGTCAATTGCAGCTCCTTTAACCCGCTTATTAAAGAATGGTCAATTATTTGTCTGGACCAATGAACATCAAACTTCTTTTGAAAGATTACGTAATCTTCTTGTATCCAAACCAGTCTTGAAATTGTTTGATCCTCGGGATGAAACCGAACTGCACACCGATGCAAGCTCCGTGGGTTTGGCTGGAATGCTACTTCAGAGAGACAGAGATAATACCCTTCGCTTGGTCTATTGTGTAAGCAGACGTACTAATCCAGATGAAGAAAATTATCATTCGAGCCGATTGGAGCTACTGGCTGTTGTTTGGTCTCTCAGTCGCCTTAGATCCCTTCTTCTTGGTCTTCGATTTACTATTATTACAGATTGTTCTGCAATTATATATCTAAAAACTCAAAAAAATATAAGGCCCCAAACGGCAAGGTGGATAGAACAGCTAAGTGAATTCAATTACGATGTTAAGCATAAATCCGGTGACCAGATGACCCATGTGGACGCCCTGAGTCGCGCACCAGTAGAAGACGAAGATCCTGAACAATCTAAAGAAGCCACTGAATGCAGCCCATTAGATATAATAGTGAAATGTCCGAACCAACTAGTTGAAATTGATACCAGTATTCCATTAAATATAAGTGAGAAACCGCGTGTCTATTATATAAGTACTGAAGAAGACAAAGTAGCTTTAATTCAGTCCCAGGACGAAGAGTTAAACAATATCATTAAAATATTAAAATGCTCCAAGAAAAAAACGGAAAGGAAAAATATTGTCAGTAAATATGAACTTATAAACGGAATACTGTACCGCTTACAAATTGACAACGGTGTCTGCAAAAAATTGTTTGTAATGCCACGATCTATGAGGAAATATTTAGTTGTACGCTTTCACGATTTTTCGGGTCATTTTGGAGTTGACAAGGTCAAATTACTTATAACACAGCATTTCTGGTTTCCTCGAATGTCAGAATATGTAAAACAGCATATAAATCAATGCGTTATATGTGCTTTTACGAAAGTACCCGCCGGAAAAGTTCAGGGTAAACTCAATCCAATTCCGCCAGGTAAACGACCCTTTGAAATAGTACACATGGACTTTTTGGGACCCTTTAACGCTAGTTCGAATCGCAATACTGAACTATTAGTAATAATTGATAATTTGACAAAATTTGTTCGTTTACGTGCATGTACTAGTTGCTCTACTAAATGTGTATTGAAGTACTTTGAAGAATTCATAAATGACTTTGGAAGTCCTATCAGAGTCGTTACTGACCGAGGCTCATGTTTCACATCATCAGCATTTAAAGAATTCTGCATGAAGCATGGCGTAAAACATACTGTGAACTGCTCGCAAAGACCAGCTGCTAATGGACAAGTGGAGCGGATAAATCGTGTGCTTATACCTATGATTTCCTCAAATGTGCATGCAGATAACCATAGGGACTGGGACAAGATGTTGCCTGAAATCCAGAGATGCATTAATTGGTCGCCCAGCAAATCTACAGGCAAAGCGCCCTTCCACCTATTATTTGGATACAAGCCTAGAAAACATGATAATTTTCCAAGAGAATTGCTTCCAATGTCGGATGAATATGTTTCTCCTGGAGTACTGCAAGAAGAAGCACGAAACGATATACTGAAAGCACAAGAGAAAATGAAGTCCAATTTTGATAAGCATCACTGTGATGCACATACATATTCTGTTGGCGATGTTGTCGTTGTAAAACGGTTACCTGAAACCACTCCTGGGAGTCGCACAAAAACGCAAGTTCGATACAGAGGACCCCTTGTAGTTGTGAAGGTGTTTCCATCTGATGTATATCAAGTCACAGATTTTAGAACAAAAGCACAAGGACGTGTAAGACGGCATTATACAACTACAGCTCATGCATCGCAGATGAAACTATTTCACATTGTAAATGAAGATGAAATCGTTGACGTTGACTATGATGATGAAGAGGAAGATATGGTTAATGAACTCCCAAATGCTCCACGAGAAAATAGAATAAAAAAATTGCCAACATACCTTCAGGACTATGTACTTTGAATAATTTACAATGTGCCTCATTTTCGTAATTTTATGGACAGGGTCGTCCATTTTTTTCAGGATGGCCGAATGTAAGATAATTATTAACGGCATTGTATTTTTGTGGCAACAGTTATTTTATGTTGATGTGTTTGGCAACAGTGTGAAAAATTCGAGCTTGATAAAATAAAAATGGTGATTTCGTTATTCTAAGAATTTAGTCTTGTTTTATAAGTTAATAATAATTACATTTTGCTTGGGTGGCATCACCCATTTTGTTGTTGTTCTAAAACTACTTATATACCTGTAACGCCTACTTAGATGGAAGAATAAAATTGCTTTACTAACGTCGTCTCCCAAGATTTAATATACTTCTTCTAACTCCTTTAATCAATTATTATTCAAAATGGAATGGTTTCCTATTCTAAATGCACAATTTATAAAAGTGGCCGTTTTCGCACATTCTCAAGTTGTGAAATTAAATATTTATGGATATTCTTCATAGAATTTTAGATAAATATGAAATTTTTAACTATTATATTTCACAATAATTTGTATTATAATTTGAGTTAGTTTGAAGTATGGCATTAAAAAATAAAAAGAGAAAATATTTATAAAAGTGTAATTTTACTTCCTGATTCGAACTGGAGACCTACAAAATGTTTCAACCTGGCATGTCACCTATCCCATCATGACACGCATCCTTTGGTCTAAGGAGATACGTATGGTTTCTACCTAGTTTAATCCAATATTGTTAGAAATAAGATTGATTCCTGGTCCAAATGCTCAATGCTAAATATACGGGTTGTATCTGAACATGAGCTAGATATGGAGTTAAATAGTTCTTTATATTATATTTATATTTTTCAAGAAAAAAATATATATTCTATAATATTTTCGGCACAATAATTCGTAATGAACTTAGAATTAATTTAAGTATAACCTTAAAAATATAAAATAAAGAAAATATGTGTGAAAGTACATTTCTATTCCCAGATTCAAACCGTAGACCTACAAAATGTTTCTACCAGGGATGTCACCTAACCCATCAAACCACGCATTTTTCGGTATTGGGAGATATGTATGCCTTCTACCTCGTTTAATCAATTATTTTTCGAAATAGGATGGCTTCCTGGTCTCAATGCAGGAAGTTTCTGATTGCTAGGGGCCGTTTTTCCACCTTCTCAAGGTGTGAAGTCATATAGGTGTGTATATTCTTTTTAGGTTTTTAGATAAATATGCAATTTTTTAGTATTATCTTTACAACAATTAGTATTATAATCTGAGTTAATTTGAAGTATCGCATTAAAAATGATAAAAAAAGGAGAAAGATGTACAAAGTTATATTTCTACTCATAGATTCAAACCGTAGACCATATCAAATGTTTTGACCAGGCAAATTACCTAATCCATCGTGTCCATCATCTTTCAGCACAAAGAATTGTGAATGCCTTATACCTCGTTTAAGACATCCGTTTCTAGCTTCAAATGGATAGACTTCAGTAATTTTTTTTAGTTAATAAAATCTTTGTGTAATTCAAAATTTCTTATTTCGATTTTTAGAATGAAAAATTAATGATTTTTAATCTTTATTTTTTAATCTTTAGAATTAAAATATTACCAACTTGGACAAAGTTATTTGTCTCTGAACATCAAAAGTGAACAGATTCTATTGAGTGAATGAAAGAAAGCATTTTTTATAGAATGGTTTTGATATTAATTTAGAATTTCTTATAACAATGAAGCATTCAGAAATCAATTTTTTATTGACGATAAGAAAGCCCTTTATGCTTAAATACAATATGCAATAAAATGCTAACAATAGAAAGTACAAAGCCCATATTTTTTAAATTTTTTTAGCAATGATTTGTTAAATAACATTTTAAAGTATGTTTATCATTTTGTCTTAAAATTCCGCATTCGATTCGTTTTTTTTAGAAAAATAAGTTTTCGATTATTTTGAGGCTCCAAAAATAAGAAAGTAGCGATTTTATTTATACTTACGACATAATATTATCTAACCTCGATATAATATGACCTCGTTTTTCTCATGTTATTATTTTATCCAATACCCTGCTATTAAACCTTACTGTAACTCAATAATTATCGCTCGAACTCGTAACACAAGAATGCGCAAGATGCTTGGTGTTTAGAAGCGTAATTTAATTTCTGCGAGTATCTGAGCGAGTGTAAATTTAGAACTCCGACAAGGCAGAAAGTCTATGGCTTCGTGCGCTAAATCTAATTTGGTAAACGTTTCTAGTGGGGTAACAGCTAACCTCGAGAAAATATTTAAAGTTGTCGCAGGAGCACGTCTCCAGAGATAATTCCATTTATCAAAGATGCGTACACCTGCTGTTGGAAGCTCTATTCATTTTGTTCTTAGGAGGATGCCTGGAAGACATTAAAGTGATGATTAACGACCAAATATGTGAGAAAATTACTGAAAATGAGTTCGCTAATGATTGTTAATGTAGAGAGCAAGCAACCGGATATTTTGTAGTAGCAGTATTATTACTACATTTCAGTACATATTAAGATCAATGGGAAAATAAATGCCTGATTGCAATAGGCTATTTTTATAACTTGGGAAGGAAATTGAATTTGAGATGTTTAACTGCTTGATATGCGCACAATTTCCAATTACCTTCAATGAAACTAGTAATCTCAATCAAAAGAAAGGTATGTGCGGTATGGACGTTCTTTGCCCTTGCAACGCTTTAAAATAATTATACTCCTAAATTTTTGCATAAAAAAGATTGGAAGGCATCTATGAAAACAAATTATATCATCTAAGCGACAAAATGTTTTTTTCAATGATTGGGAAAAGGCATTTTTTGGGTTAAAATAGATATAAAACAAAAAGTAAAATATTTCAGTTTAGAGCTAAATTAAATGATTTGCTTTAAATTTTGCCGACAGTTTAAGAAATTTTTAATAGTTTCTTAACTGAAAAAATAAGATTCACTTTTATCCAGTCTTTAAATATCTAAATTTGGATGATCAATAACAGATGAGTTTCAATATAATTAAATTAAAATAAAACTGTTGTCGAATAATTCTAAATGAACAGATTTTTCGTTCTGCAGAGTATGTCGAGAAATCTTTCCATAAAATGAAACAAAAATATTCATCAGATTTCTATTTCCAAGGTTCTTTCTACCAAAGGTTTATAATTTGTACATAAAGCTGTAAAACTGCATTAAAACATACATAAATGCGAATGTAAAAATTAGTGTAACTAGAAAAAAAGAACAACTTAGAAACAAAATGTAAATGTTTTTTTTATAGAGAACGCTCAAACATTAAAAATATTATATTTCAGAAAAAAATTAACTTTTTAATGTTATTACATATTTTCAGAATCGAAATTCATATTAGAATATATACATACCAGTTAACCAAATTAAATTGTATGGAAATCAATTCAAATAATAATTTTTCTATTAAGTTACACACATCTGTTATTATTTTGTATCTTATTCCTAGAGTAAAATTCTGAAATATTTTAAGTGTAAACATAAATCAAAACGTTTTTGTTAGTTATATTCAGATTTTTTTCGGGAATCCATCTTGTTGATTTTGAGCAACAATGTCCCAACAGGTTCTCCTTAATAGTTCATAACATATTAATTATTCATTAAAAAACTCAGTAATTTTTTTTCTTTTCGTCAGTATATATATTCAGAAATGCAGCATATGAATTATTCTTTCACAAAACATTACATTTTTATTTTTGTCTCTCTCAATGATTTAAAGGAAAATTTTTTCCTCATCATTTTTCCCCATTAGAACGGCAGCATTGCAATAAACCTTGCGGTACTTAAAATGACAACAGTGCATGAACTGTCCTTTGCTACTGTTTTAAAAGAAAACGGAACGTTATAAGTAGATTGTAGCTGGTACAAAGCGTACTTTTAAGTTTCTAATTGAAAAAAAACCCATTTAAAACAGGGCAGGAAATGACATGACAAAAGATCCCTGCACGGTACGTAGGCTGAAGCCACCGTCAGTTTCAACTTTACCTTGGGCTGTAGGATGAAGTCGGCATTTAACTGTGATCATTCGTCAACCATCTCTTGGTCCGTGATTTTTCCAACTTTTTCGGGAACATCCACCTCGCAAGCCTTCATGTCCTTTGCAATGTGGCATTTATTGTCGAGACTTACTATTTCAGTGGCACTTCGTACAGCCCGAGTTTCGGTTAAATCTGAGTTCAGTGAGTTCGCTGGATTTCGGAACAACCTGATCCAAAATCCAGCTACTTAGAATTTTAATATTATTATTTTCAAATTTAATTACATCTGAATAACTTATTTGTAAATAAATTTAATGAAATTAGTATATTGAAAAAACAAAGAAATATATATTTCAAATTTAAATAATTTTCTATTCTCAAAAATTACTCTCCCCCCTTAAATAACTCTCCCCCCAAAAAGAAAAAACCCAAAATTCAGTTATTTAAAATTTGTATTCATTTGAGCTTAATTTCATCGTTATAATTTATGTATATATAAATTTATTACAGTACGAAGAAACCTGGATTTTTTATGAAGTGAAATAATTGTTTTAATTTATTGGTCATTAGTTTATAAATGGGAATTAAAAATGCAATGGAATTTGGAGGGTAGCATATCTCCTATTCCCTTTCCTCTCCCACTTTTCCTATCATCTCGACTCTGATTAAAAAATGGATAATAGACCAATTTAAAGCTGTTAGCTGGCATTTAAGTTATTAAAATATCACATCAATGCATTATCAAGAAGAATACAAAAATGCACAAAGTTTCCTTGAACTGACAGATGGAAGAAGGAGTGAAAATTCCATTACGAATTCTAACTTTATAAAACTGATCCACGCCCAACTGCACGCAAATGCGTAAAAAAGTTTTTAAAAAAGCCCGTAATTATAGTATGAACTTAAATTGAACTTTAGCAGAAGTATTTCTGAGTAATAAGAGCAAAAGAATAAATAAGAAATAGATCAAGTAATCTAAAAAAAATTAAGTCCATTCCTACTTAGGTCAGCAAAGATTTTTTTATTTTAGTTACTTTTTATTAAATTATTATAGTTAATATAAATAATTTATCAAAAAATGATTGATTTTTGCAAGAACTGAACTCGCATTCTTCACCTTCACTGGAAAATGCTGAAATCCTAGCATTTCACCGATTAATCTACTGCCTATTGAATTCAATCTGCATTATAAACTACTAAAATTCTATTCAAAGGATTAAAAATTAATTAAATTTGATGAATGAATTAATCTTTGAAAAAGTGTATTATTAAGTGTCACCCACTGCAAGTTAAAAAAATGTATTTGGGCTTGAGTGGATGAATAAAAAGTATTTTATTAACGACTAAAAAATTTGAACAAAATATATAAAGAGCGAGTGTGATCTAATAGTAGAAATTGAAAAATTAGGAAATCTGAACAAGGACCAGCCTTGTTACCATTTTAACTTATATCTGAATTGTCATATTTCCTTTGAATACATCTTGCTTAAAATTTGGCAAAAATATAAAAATTTGTTGTAAACCAAATATACAAAATTTCATTCATCTAAATCAAAACGTATTTGAATTATTAACTAATCTTTTTTAGCATTTCATAATGCCAAAAATGTGTTTCTGAACGCAAGGAGGTCCGAAATGTGGAGATTCGTCAAAATGTCAAGAATATTTTTTTTACAGTTAATGTATTTTATACTTCATATACAAAAATGAAAAAAATGCTGATAATTATATCTTGGCAATATTTCCGTTATCATTTGAAGAGCTTCGGTAGAAATGGCTCAATATGGCTCAGAGATAATGATGAGAGAGCTCCGTTGGATTACCTTTGATGCTTCTCTTATTTTCTTTAGATCAGCCTACACTCCCGTGCCCGAAAAAACAAAGGACTCAATGGCGCCAGCGTAAATTCTTCTTAGATGGTGTTTCCTTTTTCAATAAGATTTATTCGCAGCTGTCACTAATCTGTATGTTAATACGTCACTATTTTCTTTTCCTTGCTAAAATGCGGTGTGAATGTTAATTTACTGTCCCATGTAATTCCTAAGTATTTCATTTGATTAGACATATTTATATATTTATTGCCCATTTTGATATTGGGCGGATCTGTTAATTTTAAACGTTCTCCAAATGTAATAGGCTTTTAAATTGTTTCCCTTTCATTGAACTCAGTTTATGTATTTTGCCGCATTTCATCAGCCTATGAATTATTTGATTTCCTTTAATTTCCAGCTCATCTTTTGTTCTTCCCGAGATAATTAGCAGCACATTATTGACGTATGCCTGTATAAGCAGTTTTCCGGAAGATTGATCTTAAATGCAGAATTCACAACCAAGTTCCAGAATAACGACCTGCTGAATGAGCCCTGTAGAACTTATCTATCCATTATAAATTCCCGATTATTCTATCCATCTTGGTAAAGATATTGTCTTTCACTTACGTAATCTTAATAATTTGAAAATGATTTCTGGAACAATTCATTTTTATAAGGGCATGTAAAAAATTCTTTTCTTTAAAACTGAATCAAATGCTCCAGCTACATCCAAAGATATAACATGTTTTTGATCTCGCTTTTTATTTCACTCCAAAGTTTTATACTGTTTCACAAGAGTGATTATATCTAAAACATATCGATAATCATGTAGTTTATTTTGTTTTGTTAATAAATGCTGTGCCATTTGAGTTATCATTTTATCCAAGAATTTACTTGCTGTTGTTAGCAAACAAATTGGTCTACAGGTCCTTTAAGTCTTTTTTGGTTTTTGGAATATACCTAATATGGAGCACTGGTTGTAAAACTCTAAAAGTATGAATAGATTCTTCCTGTTAAGTTCAGAAAGCATCTCCATTGGGATGTTGCCGAATCCAAGTGTTTTCTTTTTAGCAATTTTGTTAATACTTATTCTTATTTCATTTATTGTGAATTTTTTATGTTTTCCTTTTGTTTCATATTTCTCATTTTCTTTTGCCTTTTATTTTCTTGTAGGGATTGTTCCTCTTTGAAAAGACATCTCACTATATTTTCATTTGTACTTTTGGTTATTGTTCTATAATGTTTTTTGACGTTTTGTTATATTGTTTCCCTTTTCATTTTATTTGCTGCTAATTTATAAGATAGCGTAGAAGGCTTAATTCTCGTTATTTTGCTACATAACTTCTCAAAGTATTCTCTGCATTTCTTTCTTAACATTCATTTGTAAATTGACTCATTTTTTATAAATTTGTTTTCTCTTCATTCTCTCTTCTTTGTTTATACATTGTTGGTATATATGCCTCAAGACTTTTATCAATTTTCTTTGCTTATCCAGCTTAGTTTCCCCCCAGAGGACCCTGAGGCGATTTGTCTCTTTACTGTTTGATCTTTGGCTAATTCCTTGGATGGATTCTGTAAAATCTTTAACTTATTATTCTTAATCTCTTTTATTTTTTATCATTTACATTGTTTTTCTTATAGCATATTTTTCATCCGATTAACTAATTTTTCGAATTTTTTTTTTGCTTACTTCAAATCTTTCTACTAAAAAAACTTTGTCGCCCATATTAATTTGAAAAATCCAAAAACCCATGGCCACTCAGAGAACTTTGAATTACCTTCCAGCCCATATTTCTATCATGCAGGACTTTAGCTGATAATGTAACATCAATTCAGCTTCTTCCAAGTACAGATTGAAACATTGGCAATGAATTTGGATCATTCCAAATAACACGGATTTTTCTTTAAAATGAATTCTATAAACTAGCTAGCTTCATACTGTGATGTATTATCAGGAATTTCATTTACCCACAGATGACTTTGAAGATTGAAATCTCCTTCTTGAACAATGGATGATGCTCCCAACTAATCAAACAGATTTTCAAGTTCCCTGCAAATTTCTTTCTTATTGCGAGTCTGTGGGAAGTAGGCAGATACCACGGTAATTTTGATATTTCTAACTTCTTATTATGTACAGTCAACAACCCTCCACCGCTGAACATAGCAGTATCGACAGGATTTATTGAGGCCGAATGTGTTCTTTAGCTATGTCCATCCGTACATTGGCCGAATTTGTCAAACTAATATTCTCTTCGAGGTAATTGGCCCCAAAGTGTTCAATTATTGACCTGCTCCTCCTCTACGAACTTCGCTATTTCCCACTGAAAAATTGGTTGTTACTATGTTTTCGCTTGTAAATCTTGTCAATACAGAAATATTTTGATTTCTTTCTGTTATTTTCACCTTCCAGTAAGGGAATGCGGTTACAATTATTCATCCTAGGGAAAATCCTATTAATTTTCCTCTTATTGCATTTGATTCCTGTAAAAGGTAAAGGTCTGTAATATTGCCCACAAGCAAATTTAGGAATTCCTTTCTCGAATGTTTACCCCGACCTGTATTACGTTGAATAACATGCCATTGAAAGACTTATTATTCGTAATTCGCCTTTTAATCAACTGATTTATCTCCCTGAAAAATACAGGACAATGTTCCGATGTTGCAATATGATCTATTCGAATCCTAATTCTTGTTATTTTGTGATACTCTCTGCAGTTTTTGCATTCTGGATTTGGCTTTGTGCAATTTTTATAGTTTTTCCATGCCTTTGGAACAGCTTTCTCCTTTTTGCTTACATTTAGATCGAACATGCCCATATTTGAGACGTTTAAAGCATCTAAGGGGCTCCACAAATTCTCTAAATCTATACGATCCGAAACCACACTGTAGTCTTGCTTTATATTTAATTATCCTTAACGCTTTCGGGTCCAAACTTTTAACCCAATGAGACGGGCTACTCCTTCCTTTTTTCCTAAACAGAACCTGCACTGTGATCTTGCTAAACAGACCTACAATTTTAATTTCCCTCTCCTTAGGGCTGATATTCTCTTCAATACCGTTCTCATTTTAATGGATGAGTTTATTGTCTCTGTGATTAATCTAACCCCCAATGTAGGCAGGTTTTCTTTAAGTCTTAACAATAGCGTTAATGTATGATCTTTTTCATTCAAATTTATCATTATTTTCTTGTATTTCATTCCTTTCTACTTTCATCAACAGTTTTTTGGAGGCTCGGATCATTCTAACAAAAGTTAAACCTGGTTTCAATTTGATTTTTTTATTTTACACTGTGCCATCAGCGATTAGTTTTTTAACCACATTTGCGAATGTTGTTCCGTGATTATCAACCGTTGAATTTATTTTGGCTCCTGAAAAATATGACAAAACAATCAAAAATATGCCTCTCAGTCCTTCAGCCGCTTTATCCTCAATCCTATGTTTTTTGATAATGTGTTCAAATCGTTTCAGCCTTTCCAATGGTCCTAAGAGTTGCTTATTTTCCTCTGGTATTATTACGTTTTCCCTTACATTTATTGCATTGCTTTATCTTCTTGACATTTGCAACACAATCATTTCTTTCTTTCTCTTTGTCTTTATGAGGAATGCATGATTTTTTTATTTTTAGGGAGGTTTTCCCGTTTTCATATTTACATTTTTCTTTTTCTGTTTCGTGGCCATTTGAATTTTGCTATCACTTCGCATTGACAGCTCAATTATCTCATTTGAATAAGAATCCGATGATTTTTTAAAGCCTTTATATCTCAGTTCTTTGAATCCTTTAATTGGCATTGGTGTATCGGAGAATTATCATTTCCGCTCCTTTTGGCGAATAAAATAAATGCTCATCATCATTTAAAATAATGCTGTCATCAGCACAGTTTCCCCAATTCGTCTTGTTTTTGTGATCCCCTTTTTTTTTCAAATTTTTTACAAAGTCTAAATTTCTAGTGAACAGAAAGTAAAATTTTAACAAGATTTCAAAGAAATATTTAGAAAGCTTTTTCAATTTTAAATTGGAATTATTATAAACACATTAAAGAAAACTGTCTAAATGGCATTATTATTACTTCGTTGGCGATTTTTTGTTAAAGTGTTGCAACCTTGTGCTGACTTGACTTAAGCGACTATTTTTATTGTAACTCTGCTGACATGAGATCAGCTACTGAAAGTATAGAATTGTTTTGTATAGAATCATTGCGATGTCGGTTGAACCTCGAAGAGATAAAAAGTTGACTTTCAAATCGTCGTTTTATCTTTTCTTTATCTTTATCTTTATCTTTACTTATAATAAAGCACGATGTGTGTGTGTGTTGGCGCTATACAGGCTAGACCGTTCGACCTACAGCTACCAAATTTGGTATATTTATACCTTGGGTGCCGGTAATATGCACCTCGGAGCCCTTTTTTGAATTTTTAATTAAAACTTTAATTAATTAAAAAATAAGCCAAATTTTAACGTTTTTTCGTTATAACTTCTGAAAATATTACAGACAAAATTGATTTTTGCATCTCGTTAAATCTAAAAAAAATTAGCTTTTAAACGATACTAATGTTTTGACCTACGAATAAAAACTCTATTTTTAATGAATTTTAAAAAATTTAATCTAATCGCTTTTTTTTCAACAATTTATTTCGCAAAATATATATATATGTATCGTCTCGAGGATCTAAAAAAAAATCAGCTTTTAATAAAATGTTGCCATCACATTTTCAGAAGTTCTGATTTTTAAAAAAAGTTAATTACTACCAAAAATAAAACAGAAAAATACAATTTTCATCACGTGATTATATGAAATGAAACAAATAGGCAATGGTATTTTTTAAAAACCGTAAATGCAAGAGAAAATTTTTCTTGATCGTTTGCAATATCAAAATTAACAATTCCCTTAAAGAATTAAAGTAAATAAAAATACAAAGTAAAAATATATTACAAAAGTGCGACAGTTAAAACTGAAAAAGAATTTTTAGAAAAGCACCAAACGATAATCATCTGAGAGGGAGATTAATTATTTAAAAGCAAGAAATCTTAAACGAACTTTGAAAATGACGTCATTTCAAAGAAACGACGAACAAAAAGCCATTGATAATCAGTAGTAGTAAAATATTTTTTCTTTCTTTTTTTTAATTTTTAAAACAATAAGACATGTTTTGAATTGTTACTTTTACTTATGTGAAGAAGATATTTAGCGCAAATCAAAGAATTCGCCTTCGTGATTGTATTTATTGATTGATTCATCTCCGCATTTTAATGAATCATGCGAAATAAAAACGCATCTTCTTTACGCATCTTAATATTAAAGCTATACTGGGAAAAGTAGGTCAGCTATTTGAAAACGCATCTTCTATCAAACAAGCGTACGTAATAATTTACAATGCCGAATCTGTCAAAGCATATAAAAAAATTTTTACCCGCATATTTCAGAGACATCAAAATTTTCTACCAAAACAATATCATGTTCTCTCACGAGAAAAAATAAATCTACTATCATTCCAAATTAAACATATAAAAATGTCATTTTCGGCACGTGTCTGTATAAAATGAAACAAATATGAAACATGATATTTTTGGAAAATAAATGGATGGAAACATTTTCTATGATATTTTACTATACATATATTACTAATCCAATTAAACAGTTTTATTTAAGGCAAATATGTTTTAACATCTACAAGGTATCTTCTGTAATCGGAGCCCAACATCTAATGTCTTAATTTTTGGGGGAGAGACATAAATCTCTTAACGAATGGTATAAGTGAAATATATAATTAGTAGATTGAGGGAAGAAATGCTGATGAATTAAATTTTTACATACATCATCTGCTTTGCGAATCATATTTAACAAAATATTATAGAGACAATATGTCCTTAAAATAAAAAAGTGGCACTCCAATAAACTAAATCCATTATCAAAGCTGATCGATCTATGAAAATTTCAAAATAACTATTCGGTAAAAACTGGCGATTTTAGATCACTTTATCAAGATCTCAAAGAAGCCAATCAGGGTTACTCTAGAGCAATTGGCCTTGATTATGAAAATGATGATTGTTCTAAACTTGCAATATTAGGGATATTTTACAACTATGAATCTATAAGACCAAATAAATTTAAACTATAATTTTTTGAAATATATTTATAAACCTAAAAAAATGTTATTATTGAGAGCATTTATATACATCTAAAAATAAAATTAAAAACTGGATTTTTCATTTAATCTGTGAAATGTTTGCTGAATAACTCCTTGAGATTTTACAAATTATATATACAATGTTTCAATTTCTGTATTGAACATAAAACTTCAATGTCGGCCTACTCTGCTTTCAGTTCTTAGTTTTATTTAAAGACATGCTTAGATAGAGTAAAGAGGTCTTTATATTAATTGAAGTTTCATCATTTTCAATTTAATTTAAAAGGGAATTTTACGTGCACTGATAGAAAATCAGAGAGAGATGCGGAGTTCAAAGATCAGGACTGCTTAAGGCCTACATAATAGTATAAGTGAATTACATGACTATCGAAATTTGAAGCTTAAAAATATTTTGCTAAAAAAGTTATTATGAGACCAAGTTATATAAAAAATGATTTAACCCTTTAGTCGGCATTAATATTGACGAACCGACTGGTCGCCAAAGGCGGCTAGTTTTAAATAAGATTACTGTCCATTTATTAAAAATTGAAATTATCTAGCTTAAACTTATGGTAATTTCGTACCAAAACATTTTGGTCGGCTAGTGGAGTTTGCATTTTAATATTTTCGAATTGAATAGTAAATAATAAGGGAGAAAGATATTACTTCGTTAAATGAGACACGTGGTAAAATCTAGGCTCCCAAATATTATTAACGTTAAAAAAAGATCAGCTGTTAAAGAAAGTTGAAATAGGAGAAACTGAAATCAAGTTTAATAAAATGCCAAAATTAAATCAAAAGTTTGAACTTTTGAGACATGAATACTACAAAGTTGTGAAAATAGTTGTGAAAGAACATAAGTTGTGGCTTCAAATTCATTTTTTAGTGATACAACATATACAAATTAACAAAAAAATCTAATATAATTGGTTAGAAAATAGAATGATTTGTGCTTTCCACCCAATTATCCTTATATCGATTTTGTTTCCTTTGCCATTATAATTATTACGTTAAGAAGAAAATTAGTTTGATATTGCTTACTTTAAAAGGATTATTTTCAAAATAGCATAACTATGAAAAATTTGTCCTAATTGAATCACCTAAATAGAGTTTTACCTTTCTGAGAAATACACTTTAAAGTTGAATAAAACACAGTTTATTAAAACTGTTTCATCGATTCAATGAAAGAAAATGGTTTCCCAAAATGCATCACAAATCTCTTTAAGCTCAATAATACAAAATAGGTTTTGATTTTTAAGTTTATATCAGCATATAAAATCTAAACTCAAGTTTGATATTTTATGAACTTTGTCTTTCTTTTTTTTGTTCATTTATTCCTCAAGATATAAAAGCACTCAAATTATTTAGTGTCTAGTTGCATTAATTATAATCTTTTAGCTTTAGTTTATTCCAACTCCAATTAATGATAATGATTATAACTTCTTTCTGAGAGCATATGTGATGGAGTTCATATGATAATGACTGGCTTTTTGAATGTCAGCAAAGATTTATCAAATATCCACTTATAAAGTTAATTCACTTCTTAGTTCAGGTATAATGTCATTAAAAATTAATTGAATTTACCGGTACTATACCGTATATTTTTGCTGAAAATGGGACCAACTAAAGAGCTTTTAAAAACAGAAATATTCAGAATATGAACAGAAAACTGCAAGTGATGATGAATTTCTTGCAAGAAGAATTGTTTTCACTTTTCTAAACGTGAAATTAATGCAAAAAAGAAGGGAGCATTACGCTTGCATATATATATATATATATACACACACACACTAGGGATGAGCCAAAGTAGAATCCTATATGTAAAAAAATTTTGGCCGGATGTCTTTCTCAAGGGTCACCATCAGGTGGGTGAGGGAATCCAAAAGAGAGAAAAGAGAGTTTTTTTTTCTGTAAGCGGATTTGACTATTGTCTAATAAAATCCACCAGAAGACGGAAAATTCCCAAACTCAAAGTCCAAGAGAAGCACCAAATTTACTGAATCACATAAAAGAACAAAAAGACACACAATAATAAATTAAAGCAAAAAATCAACAAACAATAATAAACGATCAAATATTAGAAACAAAAAGACAAGAACATACTAATCTTCAAGTACACATGCTCAATACTATCAGTGCCCAATGAAGCATCCAAGGCTAAAACAATCCAAGGCCCGCCCGGGAAAAGAAAGACTGCGTAAATTCCGGCAAAATACCTTCTATACTCCGTAGAATCGTCTTTTCATGAAACTTCAGAATGAAATCAAGGATGATCTTCATGGATATGACAATAAGGCCTGGAAAGAACTCTTGGAAAACATCAACCCGGAAGACAACTCACTATTTGATTTCGGCAGAAAGCTCACCAAGAAATTTATTCAGTTATCCCCAATTCTTGACTCTGATGGGCTGAAATAAACTCCATTAGGTAAAGCGAATGCTTTCCTCCAATCTCTTAAAAATTCCTTCCAAGTCAACCCGGAACCTTACTGCAAAGATCAAATCAAACAAGTTAAAAGTTTAAGGATTACTTTCTTCACCCTCAACCTCAAACAGATCCAAAAATCACATCTCCATAAGAAATTCTAGGAATCATCAAGAAAATAAATGTCAAAAAAGCAACTGGGCCTGACGGCATTCCAAACAAAGATGCTCACCCTTAATGCTGTCACCCACCTCACCAAAATTTTCAACAGATGCATGCAAATAAATTATTTACCGACGGTTTGGAAAAAAAAATTAATGATCTTATGTTCTCTAAACTAAAGCAGAATCCAAATCTGCCTGGATCGTATCGTTCGATCAGTCTCCTTAGCAATGTTGGCAAAATTTTCGAAAACATCATTTTTAACAGACTGACTGACCACTGCAGTGGAAAGGATGTCATTCCAAACGATCAATATGGCTTCCGAAAGATCCACAGCTGCGTCCACCAACTGCTTAGAGTCACTAATAAAATTACTGAGGGTTTTAACGCCAAACTCATCACAGGTGGAGTTTTTCTTGATGTTAGGAAAGCTTTTGATCGAATATGGCACCAAGGCCTTACTTTCAAAATGATACCTTTTAAATTCCCCTTCGATATCACGGCTATAATTACCATCTCTCTATCTGATCGAACTTTTCAAGTGAAAGACCAACAAACTATCTCAGTAGCAGGTGTCATTCAAGCCGGAATTCTGCAAGGTAGCGTTCTAAGTCCTCTTCTCTTTTGTATATTGAACGTTGATTTTCCCGAATCAGAATACATCATGAACTGTCTGCTTGCTATCAACACAGCAATCCTAATCTGTTGTAAAGCAATCAAATTTGTTGAAAAAGAACTTCAAGGTGCATTTATCAAAATTTAAGACTGGTGCAAGCGCTGGTGTATACCTATTAAAGCTGACAAAACTCATGCCATCATCTTCCGAAAAGGGCATACCAAGAAAACGCTCAAACAACTCTCTTTTTTCGAAGACGACCTATCGTGGTATTCTGAAGTTAAATATCTCGGTCTCATTCTCGACTTAAACTGTCATTCAGGAATCATGTCAAATACATCGAAGACAAATTCTGGGCTAGGGTCCGTGAAATTATTCCTTTGATCGACCGACACTCTCTGCTCTCCCTCAGCAACAAAGTCCGACTCTACAAGTAAGTCCTACCACCCATACTAACGTATGCCGCGCAAATCTGGGGTCTTGCTGCTAAAACTCACAAAAATAGATTTCAAATACTCCAAAACAAAATACTCCGAATTATAACAAATGCACCTTGGTATGTGAGAAACGAAGTCACCCGCAATGATCTGAAAATAGAAAATATTGAAGAATACATTACAAAACTGGCAAGAAATTTCTTCCTCAAAATTAAAGACCACACCAATCCTACAATAGCCAAACAAATTGGATTTGCGCACTGCAATAGCAAGCATAACTACCCCTACGCCACCACCAAATGGGCTCTCCCGCTTAAACCGCCATAATGCCTAGACCTGTTCCGTAAGGCAATTTGAATTATTTACCATTCAAAACATAACTTCTATCATTGCCGACTTCACCTCGTCCGGTCCCAAGGCCAAACCTAAATCGTTCTTTATGCATGATTTTCCCAGATCAGGCTCCACAGTCTTTCATTCTGAGTAGAAGTGCACTGGCACTGGCACTCAATAAAACTATCTGAATTTAGTCAGACTTGATCATTCAGGGCTTCTCGGGTCTACCGCCTCACGTCTTTTCCTTGAGGCCTTCAAATGAAGGCCCCTATATTAATTTTTTTAACTCTGCGACTACTGGTATGTTCTCGACTTTTTATTTCTAATGTTTCATCGTTTATTATTGTTTGTTGATATTTTGCTTTAGTTTATTATTGTGTCTCTTAGTTTGTTCTTTTATGTGATTCAGTAAATTTGACGCTTCTCTTGGACTTTGAGTTTGGGAATTTTCCGGGTCCTGGTGGATTTTCTTTTTTAAGACAATAGTCAAATCCACTTACAAAAAAACACACCCCTCTCTTTTTCATTTTTTGGATTCCCTCACCCGCCTGATGGTGACCCTTGAGAAAGTCATCAGGTCGGATTTCTTTTAAATATAGGATTCTACTTTGGCTTATCCCTATTTTCGTTTTTGAACACTTTCATTTCTGCTTTGGTTTTTATTTCCATTCTACTTTTATTGCATTCGTCTATGTTCCACTATACTTTTAGTCGAAGCAGCATAGGCGTTCTTTAAATACATATGTCCTTCGAAATTTAAAACTTTCTGGATAGAAGTGTGAAATTTTGTACGCATAAAAGATAATAAGAGAAAAAAATTAACTAATTCGCACTTGAAATTATAATGGACTTATAAAAATTTATTTTTTCCAATTTTTGAAGAATTGGCTATTTTATTTAAGGACATTTTGTAATTGAAAGTATTGGAAGAAAAATCTTGTTCCTAAATGCAACAATGTAAGGCTTTTTAGAAAAAAAAAGTGTCTTCAGAAATCTTACTTACATAGCTATGGAATTAGTCATCTCTTACGGCTTAATATTTAAACGTTTAATATTGTAATTTCAATTTTGGTTACAATAAAGGTTCAATTTAAATAAATCTTTACTTTTGGCAAAAAATTCAAGAACAAACAAACAAATAAATAAAGTAACATTTTTTCTTCCATGCTCAGATCTTAGATAAATTGAAAATTGGTATTAAATCACTGGTAGCGCTTTTAAGAAATTAGTTACTTTATTACCTGTGAATAAAACCTTTGGCACATGATGCTGTATCTGAGAACTAACCGTTTTAATTATAGAAGGTTTAGATACTGCATTTAGATATCATTTGCGGTACATTGGATTATTTAAAGTTAAATCTGACAGTAAATAAGTTAGGAAATGATGTAATGTATTTCAGATTTAAAGGAGTTTCAGTAATTATCAACACTTTCTAATTGAAAATATGTTTTCCCCCTGAGAATTTACCAACAACTGTTTTTTAAAATTATAAATATGATTCTCATAATTTATTTTAGCCCAAAGCTCTTATTATTATGCAAAAAAGTAACTTATTTTAACAGCTTTAACGCAAAAAAATACATGAACTAATTTCAAGTATCTGTTAGAGGAATGTACGTACATATATATGGAAAAAACTAAAGATTATTAATATCCATCTGAATTTGAATTTAAAGAACTTTCTATGCATTTTTTTTCATTTTGTTAAATGAAATTAAACCGTAAGACATATAAAGATTAATTCCTCCTAAAACTAAAAAGTATAATTCACTTTAGCCCTTTATTTACTGTACTTAGAAGTAACACTTAAATATGGCTTATATTTTCGTAATATGATTATTTTTCTGATGTTATTCAAAAGAACAGGGATAATGGAACACATAGAGTATGTAATTAAAATAGCTATAAGTACAGATTAAATATATTTTATTATTAATAAAATTAATCGAGATATTTCCCTTAATTAAAAAATTCTTAGATTCCCTGGGATTATTCTGAAAGGAAACATAACTACTGTGCAAAAATATATTTGAAAAACTTACATCGTAATAATTTAGTAAATAAAGGGTTAATGGATTAAATTTGTATTATGCGCATCAAAATTATAATTTTTATAATTGTTTTTAGTGTAGGAAAATTATGAACATACTCCTTAATTATAAATTTTTAAAGCAAATTTTTCGCATTCTATTTATTACTTTCAACAATCGTTTGAAACTTGGTAAGGGTCATTAGCAATTTTCCCACAGTAGCCTTTTAACGTTATGAGAGATATGGAGTATCATTCTCACTTTTGACAGTTACTGATTACCATATGGCATACATTGCAAAATCACCAAATTTGCATATAAAGATAAAAGTTATAACCCTTAAAGTAACAGTAAACCTAAGGCCTAAGCGCAAATGAGACTGAGTGCAAGTGTCACACAACCATAGAAAAGTCTATGCAGATGCTAGTTATAATCGTAAACATAAGATAATACTACTGTCTGTCCATGACAAGATCTCTGGCCGACAATCGTCTGTTTAAGGGGGGCGTTATAGAAACAGGTTACAGTAGGAAGAATCCATTTCGCAGAGGTAGAAATTCATTCAAGTTTCTTACGTTGGCGCTTTTAGCACCTAATTGGCAGTATTTGATTTATTGCCTTTAATTTTCGAAAGCAAATTCGAAAAATAATTCACTGGACTGAAAATCATTTGCGCACTTGGAATTTTGAAAATACATATTATTCCTGTCAGAATAATACAGAATAGTACAAAGTAAGTCAAATAGAAAAACTGAATAATTATTTATATGTCTAACGACTGCACAAGAGAAAAATTAAGTAGAATCCCGCATGACAAAAAATTAATTTTCATTTTGTTTGTTTTAAATCTCTGTAACTAATTAAGATCAAATTCTCCCCAGCAAACGCGAAGTAATCTGCCTAATTCAACGTAAAAACAATAACATAATAATCGTAATTATTTCATAATTTTTATAAAAGGTTGCTTTTATTCTGTTACAAAGTAAAATATTCATTGTTAGATATGCTTAAAGCCTCTCCAAAATTTTTAACTTAATTAATTAATTTATTTATTTTTGATACATATACTATTTTCCGAAACTCAAAATTAACAATTACCATTTTATCAATTTTTTAAAAATCAAACTTATTTTGTAGCTTATTTTCAATATGTACAAGCTTTCTACAACACAATTAACTCCGCATTTATAAATAAAAGTGTTCTAAATTTGAAAATAATTCAAGTGTTCTCCCAAGCGCGTGTCAGATGTCTCGGAGCTGAACTAAAAAAAACCAACATAGCTTTACATTATTCTAATAAAATATTCTGTAAAAGTTCGTTTTTATATTTCAGTTGACCATTTATTCATTTCCCTCGACTTGAAAAAAGAAATTTAATTATTTGAAAGAAAACTTTTTCTCACGAATTGTCAATCCAAATAATAGAATGATAAATGAGCTTTTCTTTTCAATGTATATCAGTCGTCATGAGCTGTGTAGCAATAAAGGATCCATAAATTTCTGCATTTATCTTATCTTTTCGGTGTTAAAAATTCTTCATTCCTTTTGTCCTATACCTTTCTATTGAAAGCCCATCAATGTCGTTTAAAAGTACTTATCTGTCTCTGTTTTACTATCGCATTCTGTGCACCTGAGTAGAAGAAATGTTGTTAAATATTTTAATCTTTCTAACTGACATTAACTTCCCCAAATTTTTAGATTCTTGTAATCCTATCTCAGGAAAGCTATAAAAATAACAGGAAGGCGAGAACACAAGCCTCTCCATCCTGAAATCGAAAAGGCATTTTAAAGGATCTCCAAATTCAAGAGACAAAAATTATTAAATAATGAAATGCAGTTAATATTAATCACAGAAAATATTAATAAAATATAAAAGAAGTGAACTAAGCAAATATAAAGATACGAGCAACTGCGGCTAGAGCGAGAGGACGAATATGCAGTAGTTATTATATCGCTTCATTTTTTTCGCCATAATAAAGAATAACTCGCCACACTTCCGTCCGATTCCACCCATTCAAAATGGATCCTCCTTCTCGACACCTCCCCTCAGGGGGTCACCTTCTTTAGGTGGGTACGGGTGTTCCCATCCCGAGGTTCCCCAGGGATCTTTCCTCCCTTTATATTTACCCTTCTCTGCGCCTTCTGCTGTCTACTTTTTTCTTCTATCCCTCGACGGCAAGCGAGGGAGCTCTCCATGAGAAGCTGTCGTCGCTCTGTTTGCTTCTTGCTTCTCATGGACAGCCAAAAACCCCACGTGTTGGCCGTGCGTGGCGACCCATTAGACGGGTGGTGCACTGTCGTCCCCGGTATGTCAGTCGGCCGTTAACTATCAACCCGAGTTGTTAGCTTGCTAGGGATCATGCGAAGGGGTTACTCCTTGGGCTTGGCGTTAAGGGTGGTCACTGTCCCCGGGGGTAACTCCCAATGTATAGGTAACAGTTAGCATTGTGGTAAGTGCTGAGGCTAGGAACATCTAAAGCCAGTTACTGCCATCCCTTGTAGGGCTCAGTGGTGGGCGATGCCGCTGGGCCTGAATCCTTTAAAATGTCATATGGGCAAAACCAAACCGTGTCCCTTCAGCGGGCATTTTTGTAACGCAATCTCATGAGAAACATTTTGATTCATTTTTCATTATTCAAAGAATATCGACTAATAAACAAACGTTTCATACAGTGTCACCGTTTCTGGTTGAAAAATTGATCTCCAGTACTATTGGAGAGGTAAACTCAATTCGAAAATTGCACTCAGGAGACTTGCTTGTGGAGGTCAATTCCCGCAAACCAGCTCAACAACTTGTAAAACTTAAAGCACAGGCAACCATCCCTGTAAATGTGAGTGCTCATAGAACGCTTAATTCGTCCAAAGGAGTTATAACCTGCGGAGAATTGTTGAATGTTCCTATGGAGGAAATAACAGAAAAATTGAAGTCTCAGAGAGTAACGGAAGTTTGCCGTATTAAAATTCGACGAGGCGGGAAACACCTGGACACGAAACATCTGATCCTCACTTTCAATACTCCAAAAGCACCCGAGTCAATAAAGGCAGGTTATATGAAACTACCTCTGAAACCTTTTATCTCCAATCTCTTAAGGTGTTTTAATTGTCAGCGCTTTGGCCATTCCAAAGCTAACTGTCGTGGGACTTAAACTTGTGTCCGTTGCCATAAAAGCACTGATTGCGCATTTAAAGAAGAATGCATAAATTGGAAGGGTGACCATACCTCTTTCTCAAGGTCCTGTTCGAAATGGAAACTAGAGAAAGAGATTATTACAACTAAGGTTAAAAAAGGTATTTCTTTCCCTGAAGCAAAACTCTTGGTTCTAGCACAAACTCCAAAGGAAGGACGTAGCTACGCATCTGCGACAAAATCCCTGAAAACATCCGAGACACAAACAACTCCAGTAACTATTCTATCGAACGACTCGGATTCTGATTTAATTCCTAGTTCAATAAAAGAAAAAGATTCAGCTGATTTTTAAAAAAAGTCGAACTATCTCTAGGGCACAGAAAGCCTTGTCATTAAAAATTTCAAAGAAGGGTACTTCCCTTAAAGATTAAAAATCCCGTAGATCAGTTACTCTTGAGATGGGCAAAGCAGGCCTTGCAACTAAGGACTTACCTACTCTGTTTGGTAATCCTTCAACTTCTGAGCTGCTGAAAATTCACCCGTCTGAGGATGATGATGATGATGATGATCTCCAAATGAGTTGCGAACAGCCAGCAACTCCACTCACTGGTGTTGATAATGGCTAATTTTATATCCTGGAATTGTCGAGGAATCAGGACAAAAATTGAGGATATTAAAGCTCTAATGAATTCTACGCAACCTGTTTGCATTGCACTTCAAGAAACTTTTTTGAAGCCGAATGTTCACCTAAAGCTACGTGGCTATAACTGTGTGAGAAAGGATAATGATACTGGTAGATCCTTCTCTGGTGGAGTGTGCATATTGACCTTCAACCTTTATCCTAGTACAATCCTTAACATACACACTCCTTTGCAAGAAGTAGCAGTACAAGTGCACGTGAAAACCTTGATAACTATTTGTTGCATATATTTACCACCAAAATTAATTATTTCTCAAAATGACCTTAATGTTTTGGTTAATCAACTTCCAGCACCTTTCATATTATTAGGTGACTTTAATGGCCATATTACTTTGTGGGGATCCAGCACTACGAACTCTCGTGGGCGACAGATAAAACAATTGATGTCTGACAACTGTCTTTGTCTGCTCAATAATGACGAGAAGACGTATTTACATGAATCCCCAGGTACCTTCCATTCTATTGATTTGGCCCTTTGCTCTCCAGCACTACTGCCCTTGCTGAATTTTCAGGTCGCAAGTGACCTATATAATAGTGATAATTTCCCTTGATAGTCTCTCATGTTGAAAGTGATTGTGTGATACAAAGTCCACAGACTTATGTATTTCAGTGGGCGAACTGGGCTGAATTTACTAAAAAAGCTGTGATAACTGAGACAATGATTACTTTTGACAGTGTCACTGATGCAACTCAAAAAGTAATTGACAGTATTATTGATGCTGCAAATTATACAATACAAAAGCGAGTCTCTCAAAAATACTACAAACCTTGGTGGAATGACGCTTGTCGAAACGTTTACAGGGATCAAAGGAAATTAAGGGGGATCTTCCGCAGTTACCCTACAACGGAAAACCTCATTGCGTTTAAAAAGTCAAGGGCAAATGCACGTCGAATCCGACGTCGAAGCCAAAGATCACCATGGATCAGATACGTGTCCTCAATAACTTCCTCGGCATCTATTGCCCAAGTATGGAAGAAAGTCAGGGAGGCCAATGGCATAGATACAGATTTTGCTTTCCCAGTATTAAGTGTTGGATCGTCCTCCTATTCTTCCCCTTCAGACATTGCCAACACCACAGGGCAAGCATTTGCTGATGTTTCAAACTTCTCTTCTTATAGCTCAGTTTTTCTCAAGAAAAAGAAACAGGCTGAAAGATTTAAATTAAAATTCAAGACCCGAAGTTGCTTTTCATACAATTGCAAATTCCGGATATATGAATTGAAAAATGTTCTCTGTCAGACACGTGGCACTAGTCCAGGTGCTGATGGAATTACATACAGCATGATACGATATCTGGATGATTCTGTCCTTTCTCATCTCCTTAGTCTGTTTAACAGAATTTGGAGAGAGCAAGCCTTTCCAGCCCAGTGGCAAGAGGCGATTGTAACTACTATCCTCAAGCCTGGAAAAGACCCTAGAGACCCTCTCAGCTATAGACCAATAGCTTTGACTAGTTGCTTATGCAAAACATTCGAGCGTATGGTCAATGCACGTCTTCTGTATGAATTGGAGAAAAACGGATGTATTTAGCCATTTCAAAGCGGATTTCGTCGAGGTAGATCCCAATTGATAATCTTGCGCACCTGGAATCGCAAATACGTAACGCTTTTGTTCGTCAAAATCATCTAGTTTCGATATTTTTTGATATTCAAAAGGCCCGTGACCGTGCGTGGCGCTATGGCATTCTCAAAGTTTTATTTGAAATGGGATTCAGCGGTTACTTACCCCCTTTTATTTAGAACTTTTTAAAAAATTGCATTTTTCGTGTTTGTATTGACCAAACTTTATCTCATCCTTTTATCCAGCAAGAAGGTGTTCCTCAGGGAAGTGTTTTAAGTGTCACCCTCTTCATTCTTCATTTGAGTCAAATACTTAATGTTTTACCATCATCTGTTTCTGGCACATTGTACGTTGATGACCTACAGATATCCTGACAGAGATCTAGTATGGCGTTAATAGAACGACAGCTCCAAAAAACAGTTAACAAACTTACAGACTGGTGCGATGAGAATGGCCGCATGCTCTACCCTGAAAAGAGTAGTTGTGTTCTTTCTGTAGAAAACGAAACCTTCACCCAGACCCAGTAATTAACATTCGGGGAACCAGCTTAGCAATTGTTGACGAAGTACAGTTTCTAGGATTGGTATTTGATAGGAAACTCACTTTCCTTCCCCATGTCCTCTATCTACGGAAGAAGTGTGAGAAATCGCTTAATATTTTGAAAGTCCTTTCAACTACATCTTGGGGAGCGGACCGAACATCTCTAATTCGCATCTATCAATCTGTGATACTGTCGCGTATTGATTATGGATGCGAAGTGTATGGTTCCGCACGCACTAGTGTTTTAAAGAAATTCGATACTGTTCATAATATTGCGCTCAGGGTCTGTTCTGGAGCTTTTCTAACGTCACCGGTACAAAGCTAAAATGTAGTTTGCCACCAGCTGCCGCTAAATCTGCGTCGCAAAAAGATGTGTGCTCAATATTTTTTCCAATTGCAATGTCATACCACTCACCCTATAAGCAACATGAACATTACTGTAGGCCTAAGCAGACTACACACTGCTCGTCCTTTTAATATCCCTCCTTTTTGTGAGAGGGTGAAGCGAATGTTGGCCAATTCAAATCTTTTTGATGTACAAATTCATCCGATAAATTTATCCATTCCCCCCTGGGATGTTCCACAAGTTTCATTTGAGAACCCATTTTCTACATTTATTAAATCTGCCACTTCTCCCATAATTTTCCAACAAATTTTTAATTATCATAGGTATCACTTTTCAGATTATAGTACCATCTTTACTGATGGATCAAAAACTGTTCATTATGCAGGTTGTGGTATTGTTATATCTCAAGATATTTTTAATATAAGATTAGACACCATGTGCTCTGTTCTCACAGCTGAATTGATGGCAATCTTGTTCGCACTGGAAAAAATCTCTGCTTATGAGGAGCGAAAATTTTGTATTTACTCAGATTGTTTGAGCGCTCTTCAAACTCTTTGTCATCCACATAATAAAACACATCCATTAACCATAGACATTCTCTGTCTTCTGAAAAATATGCAGTCTAAAGGTTTTGACATAATTTTTTGTTGGATCCCTGGCCACTCGGGTATAATTGGTAACGAAAGGGCAGATATTGCAGTTAAGACTGCCTCTTTATTTCTACAAAGACCACACCCCTATCTCGATATGAAGAGACAAATTTCTAGTTACGTTCATTTTTTCAGCAATCATGGGACCTTCAGGTGTCTAATAAATGGCACTCTATTAAACCAAACATTACCTTGTGGCCAGTTGTAACGGTGAGAAAATTCGATGTGAAGTTGAGTCGACTTCGAATCGGGCACACCCGATTTACTCATAAACATCTTTTGTTTGGCGAACAGTGTCCAATTTGATCAAAGTGTCTGGTCTGTTTTACCGTCATTCATATTTTAACAGACCCAGCTTTTAATCCTCATAGGCTACATTATTTTGGATCGTCAGCTTTAAACCTTCATGACATGGTGGGAGAACATCCTCACCTGAACATTTTTAAATTTTTAAAAGAAATTGTTTTTTTACATCTTATTTAGTATCATTTAAATATTTTGAATTGAGTTCCTTTAATGTTTACTAATTTGTCAATTAATAACTATAGTGTAACAACGTTTTTAAATATTGAATTCCATTTTAATACTTGTAAGATACTTTTTACCCTATGTTTGGAGCAGTATGGCCAGAGCTGGCCCTTGTGCCATAAAATTACAAACTCACTCACTCACTCACTCACTTACCCTCTCGACACCTGTTTCTATAACGGCCGCCATAAACATAGACAATTGTCGGTCAGAGATCTTGTTATGGACAGACAGTACCTAAAAAGCACAAACCACTCTAACTTTCCAGTACTATCACTTAAAATACTTTCATGCAGGACTTCATTCATTATTACGTTTTGTTCGGAAAGAACTTTGCCCCATTGGAGGCAAAAATATCGCGAGAATGGTAGTGCGCAACTGTATAACTTGTTTTGGGTCAAACAAGTCGACCAATTGATAGGGAATTTATCTCCCGAGTGAGTAAATCTCAACTCTGCATTTTCTAACGCAGCTGTAGACTTTTGTAGTCCATTTTTCATAAGGTACAAAAATCAAAGAAAGGGTAATTTACGTAAGGCGTATGTAGCTATTTTCATTTGCTTAGTTACTAAGGGTATGAACCTTGAGATAGTTTTTGACCTGATATCACAAATATTTATTGCTTGCTTGAAAAGATTCTTCTCCCGTCGAGGAAATGCTAAAACCTTTTTAGTTATAATAGTAAACGTTTATTGGAGCTAACAAAGAATTTAAAAAAATTCGTTTTATTTGTTAATTTTCCTGATGAATATTTATTCAGGTTTCGACCAATGGAAAATATTTCCTAAAAATTTCTTCCCCTTTGGGCCCCTGATTTAAGAAGATTTTGAGAGTCTGGGGTTAAGTCCCTCAAGCATAATCGAAAAAGAACTGTGGATGATGCAAAGTTATTTCATGATGAATTTTCAACTGTTATTACTCAAGTAGAAGGCCTCCTCGGTTAAAAACCTGTCTCTCTTTATCTACCGATGCTTCGATCTTAGAATCATCAACTCCAAGCCATTTTATAATAGGCAAGCCCATAAATTCTATCACGGAGCCTTTGGTAATAAATAAACTAGACAGTAATCTAACCCTTTGACAAATACTAACAAAAATAATAGAAGAAATCTGGAAACTATGGTCGATTAATTCTCTAAATTATTTGCAAGACCAAAAAAATGGCGGTTTAAAAAATAATATTAAGGAAAATGATATGGTTTTACTGAAGGAGGATAACCTTCCACCTTTCAAAGGGTGTTGTTATGGCTGCGGTAAACCTAATTCTGGCGGTATGCCAGCAATTAATTAATTCACCGATAATGAGCAATTAAGAATAACGAACTTAATCCATACTATTCATAAAATAAGTTTCTTACTATTAATATTTATAATAAAGGATAAACAATTACAAGGAAAGTAAAAATACATCTACTCTGTATGAAGAGGACTGGTAAAGTGAAGCATTTTTTAACAGGATATAGGGGGCGACACAGAATATTTAAACAGTTAAGTAGTAGGTGTTACAAACAGGTGTCTTTGAAGAATAAACCGCGTTATTCCTGGCCAGAAAGACAAAGTTCCTGTTGTAATCGTCAAAACTAAAACTGGTAATTTTAAAAGACCAACCTCTAAAATTTGCTTCCAACTCGTTCCAACTTGATTTTCTAATCTATACATAAGAAACTGTACAGTGCTCGGTACATATTCACATGTTTATATTCTATTTTTACATATTTAATTGTTGTATTTACTGCTTATACTTATATTTCTATTTGTTTTTTAATATATATTTTCATATTCGAATTCGAAAAAAAAATATTTTGTTGTATATTGATTTGAATCTTGAATTATAAATTGTATTGCATAAAGACGCAAAGCCTGGAGGAATGTTACCGCTTCATTGACGCTTTTTGCTAAAATATTGCAATCATGCACTGATTTAGCATCAGCGATTTTATCCTGCTGACATGGGATCAGCTATTGAAAGCATAGAACTGTTTTGCGATGTTGGTTGACCCTCGATCAAATAAAAAGTTGACATTTGAATTGTCGTTTTATTTTAAATAAGATTTAATTCCACTTAAAAAAATTGAAATGAACTGGCTTAAACTTATGGTAATTTCGTACCAAACATCTCAATCCATTTTTCAGCATAAAGTTATCTAAAGTATAAAAAGAGTTTCTTCTAATTTGTTACGCCTATGAGGACTAAAAATTTCCAAACCATTGCCAACACATTCAGGAATACACATTATGCATTCAACATATTTATGGCAAATTGGCAAGAAAATCGCAAAATAAAAGGCTGCACAATAAAGGAATCTTTGGATAGCATAGGACAATATGCTAGTCCTGCAAATGGTTCATGCACTGGACGCAGATATCGATACCGATTTCTCAAATGGTAACGGCACACCAAATTGGCTACCCAAAGAAGTAAGCATTCCTGTCACAACTGCAGAAAGACAAAATCTTCTAAAATACTAGAAATTTGAAATAAAATTCAATAATCTCTTGTTACAGGGTTTCAGCTACACTTGACCAACACATTCAACAGAAATTGTTTATTATTTTTCATTTAATAGCCATATTTTGAAGAGCACAAGAGTATTCAACTATGCGCATCCGAATTCAAATGAAACGGTCTGTATGATATATAATCTTGCTGCAATGCGTGGAAATTTGACTCCAGTAACTAAAAAACTGAAAATATTTATTGTAAAAGTGCTGTTAAGAATTCTTGAAATTAATTTGGAAACATTATTTAAAACAAAATTGCACAAAAAATTGCCATCACTAAAAAGGTTATGTTTTAGTTTTCAAAATCATGTAAAAATAATTTGTGTGCGATTATAAGTTAAAAAGTATTGAAGGAAACATTTAAGCCCTGATTAATTTTCTAATTCAAGATTCTTTTAAAATATCGAAAATCCTTTTTAAAAAAAAACTTATAAGGTAGTTATTTGTCAAAATTGGCAGCCAGGCACCGACCGTCTGCTATTTATGCCGAGTATTTCGCCATGCATATCGAATGATACAATGTGCAAAGAGTAAAAATACTATAAATCATTTTCGATAGATTTTTTTTTATATTTATGAGCTCTACAATCATATTGTCAGAAATCATGGTTTTGAAGAAGGATTGATGAAGTTCGCTTGTTTGAATTCATCCGGTTTTCCCTGAAAACATTTCAAAAATGAATGACGCGAAAAACCAGGAGTAGCAATATGATTCCTTTGCAGTTAAATTAATCACATTGTTACGAAATTTGAGGTTCTTTTGATTTCTTATTCGATGAAAAAACATTAATTTAGTAACGAATGATGACTTCGTTAACACGAACAAACGAGTACACAGCTTAGACGAACACTCGCAATACACAGCAGCACCCACCACAAACAGTAACCTACAAGTAGTAATTAACAGTGATAATAACCACAGCACACAAAGCAGCCGAACAGAGTTCAACTGGAGGTGGAAATCTACGTAGCTACACTCTATGGTTTCTCCACATGCCTGCAATTCTCCACAGTCTTCTCGCTTTACCTGTATCCAACTATTCACTGTTGACACGCTATGCGATTCTAAACCTTTCAGCGTCTCTTTGCACAATTCTATACACGACTGATTTCAGCTTAGATTTCCGGCCTTTTATAGTTCCTGGAGAAAAGCAGTGAAGGTTCTGGAATAATCAGGCCTATTTCCGTTTCTATTGGTTCTATAGCCTAAATTCTGAAAGATTCCAGTATTTTCTATTTTGAAGCTGAAGTCTCTAAATATTTCGTCGTCACCAAATGATTGATAGGTTTATCCTCCAAGCTCTGGGATCAATGATTCGGTGCTTGGAAGCAACGTTACAGATTTGTAACTATATGTAGCTGAAGTTAAGTCAATTTTCTCTTCAAGATTGGGTTTGTCACTTCATATGTTAGTCTTAAGTCGAATAACTACTTCGAATCACGAAAAGTTAAATTAACTACTAATTTTGCTTTGTTAATTTTATTTCATTTCTTATGCATTGCTTTTTGAATTTCAACTTATGACGTCGATATAGAAGGCAGATAAGCATAGCAATTTTGTAAGTATTTAAGGGGCATCGTTTAGCAATGACTAATTTTTTGTGCTCTTTTTTTCTGTCCCTTTATTTCACTTAAACACAAAATTAGCTAACAATTTATTAATCAGAACAAAATTGCATCTCAAAGCATACAAATTATTAACCAAATATCCATGAAAAGCAGAACATCGTAACTGGATGGCTCACATTATCATTTCCAAATACAAAATGAAATTTTTTTAGGAAGGATGCAATTGTTACACAATTACTGATTGAATGAATTTGGTGCCTCTTTTTCCCGAACTTTCCGTGAGATGCTTCGGAACATTAACCTTCTCACTACGGAATTTTTCGAAATCACTATTTAGACGTGGTATATTCAAATAAGTATAGATGTTTTCCAAGCAAAGCAAACTCTTACATTGTGTCTGTAGCTCAGTAAATAGAGTAGTGGACTGTAGTTTTTTAAACA